>VMDO01020830.1:0-26397 GCA_007922755.1 Pedetes capensis
GACAGAAAAAGAATTGATGCTTTTGAATTGTGGTGCTGGAGACGTCTATTGAATATACCATGGACTGCCAAAAGAACCAACAAATCTGTCCTAGAAGAAGTGCAACCAGAGTGCTCCTTGGAAGCAAGAATGGCCAGACTGCGTCTTACATATTTTGGACATGTAGTCAGGAGAGATCAGTCCCTGGAGAAGGACATCACGTTTGGGAGAGTGACAGGTCAACCCAAAAGAGGAAAACCCTGCACCAGATGGATTGACACAGTGTCTACAACAATGCGTTTAAACATAAATAAGATCGTTTGCCTGGCACAGAATCGGCAAGTGTTTCAAGCAGCTGTACATAGGGTCGCTATAAGTTGGACTGTACTTGATGGCACCTAACAACAACAACAACAACATTGGCCACTTGTATGTCTTCTTTGGAGCAATATCTATTTAGGTGTTTTGCCCATTTTTAAGTGATTTTATTTGCCTTTATCTACTTTTGAATTGTGGGAGTTCCTTTTATGTTTTGGATATTAACCTCTCCTTGGACATAAGATTTGCAAATAGTTTCTCCCATTTCATGCATTGATTTTTCACTCTGATGACTGTTTCCTTTGCTGTGTCAAAGCTTTTTAGTTTTTGAAAATTATTCATTTTTTATTAGAACACAAAATAATGCATTTCATTATGATATTTTCATTCAAGTTTACCATGTACTTTGCTTTCTAGTTTTATATAGTACCAGTTGTCTGTTTTTGCTTTGTTGCCTGTACTTGCTATCAGTTTCCTTTTTTTCAGTACCACTGAGCTACATCCCCAACCCCTTTTTATTAACTTTTTAAAATTTTGAGACAAGGTCTTGCTAAGTTATGGAGGTTGTCTCTGGCTTTGAATTCATGATTTTCCTGGCTCAGTCTCCAAAATTGTTGGGATTACAGGCATGTGTCATGTGCCTGGATTGCTGCCTATGCTTTTGGTGTCATATTCAAGGTATCATTGACAGGATCGACATCGTGAAGCTCTTTCCTTGTATACTTCTAGTAGTTTCACAGTTTCATGTCTTATGTCTTTAGTGCATTTTGAGTTTTCTTTTTTTAATAGGGTGTAAGATAAAGATTCAAATTCATTCTGTGATATCTCCTTTTCCCAAACCATCTGTTGAGGAGACTGTCCTTCATTGAATATTCCTGGCTCTCTTGTCAAAGCTCAGTTTACTGTATTGGTATGAGTTTCTTTCTGGACTGTATTATGTTCTATCGGTGTTTATATCTGCCTTTGTGTCAATACCATCCTGTTTTAATATATTTTTATATTTATATATGTTTATAATATATTATGAAATCAGGAAGTATGATGCCTCCAGGTATGTTATTTTTGTCCCCTTAAGATTGTTTAGACTATTTGTGGTCCTTTGTGGTTCTATATGAATTTTAACATTCCTTTTTCTATTTCTGTGAAAAATACTATTGGAATTTTGATAGGGATTGCTTTGAACCTGTAGATCACTTTGGGTAGTATGAACATTTTAACAATATTAAGTCATCTAATCCATGAATGCAAGTGTCTTTCCACTCATTTGCATCTTCTTCAATTTCCTTTATCAATGTTTTATAGTTTTCAGTGTATATGTCTTCACATTCTTCATTAAGTTTATTCCTAAATATTTCATTGTTTTTCATGTTATTGTATATGAGATTGTTTTAATAATTTGCTTTTTAGCTATTCAATTGTTAGTATATTATAAGACTTAACTTTTGAATGAGCTCCATAACATACTACTCTAAAGCTATTATTTGATATATACAGCTTCTTAGATGCTATCCTTCTATACTATATTAATCAGTTATGCTATTTTCAAAAGAAATCATTTTATTCATCAACTATGAAATCCTCATACACAAAAATCAAGAAGTATGAAGCCTAATTATTTTTTTCTGCTAACTTCACAATGTCCTTCTTATTAAGCTATTTTTCCTCTGTTTTTGAATTATTGTGATTCAATTCATTATGGGAGGTGGTGCTATAGTTTGGATGTTAAATGTACTGTACAGGTCTATGTGATAAAGACTTGCTCCTCAGGATGTTACTATTGGTAGGCTGTGGAGCACTTAGGAGGTGGGACATAGTGACAAGTCTTCAGGTCATTGGGATATGTACTTGAAGGTCACAGCCTCTACCACTTTCTTGCTTTTGCTTCCCAGCCATGAGATAAGTGGTTTTGCTGCACTATGTGTTCCTACCATGACATGCTGCCCCAAACCAGTAGGGGCAATTGATTATGGACTTCAACCTCCAAAACTGTAAGCCAAAATAAACCATTGCTCATTGTCAGTTGATGATCTCAGGTATTTGTTACAGTGATGGAAAGCTGACTAATACAGGTGGTAGCAGTTTGTGACTTCTGAGAATCTAGAAGACAAAAATGGCTCACTATAGAGTATTCATCTATGTTCTTTGCAAATTTAGGTTCTACAGTATTTAGTCTGCATCTCTAGGTCACTGACATCTTGTTCAGTTCATTCTCTAGCTCTTCTTATCTCTATGAAATTTAATGCCTTAATTGATTTACTGATAAGAGAATCTAGAAAGTAAAATTTAACTCTATACTTCTATTAAAAATTTTCATTTGGACTTTAAGTGGTTCAGAAAGAGTGAATGATTTGCTATTATTATTCATCCTCTTTAAAATAATAAGAAGACAACTGCTTACACAAATATGAGGGTTATATGGCATTAATGAGTGTTTTCTAGGCAACAGGTATTTTGGTAAGCAAATGACTTAAATTATTTCATTTAATTCTTACTATACCACCTTAATGGATAATTATCCCACCACATTCAAAAAGTATTTATTGAGATTTCAATAACTGGCCTATGTCACATTTTGCTTGATAAATATCTCTTTTTTATAATGATCATAACAAACAGAGTCATAGTCATTCATTACGTCTTAAATTGAAATAGGATGAGTCCATCTATTCTATCATTTCAATAAGAAGCTTGTGAAATAAATTTCTGTATGAATATTGAGCAGAATAAACCAAATAGCGTTTAATAATTCCAGAAACTACATTCTTCCCTCACCCCCCCCCCCCGGTTTCATGCTACAATATCTTCTTACATAGGTAAAGGATAAAGGAGGTTAAAGAAATATGTAGTTAATAAATTTAACAATCTGTAGAAGGAGGTAAAAAGAACCTTGCTTGTCCTTTTAACTGTGAGTCTACACTACCACTTAGGGTTGAATTGTTAAAAAGATTCATAAGAAACAGAAGTTTATTAATGGTCAGCAAAAGATAGAAGAAAGGAGTCCCAGCTAACACAACATTAATGTCTGGGAAGTCAGCTGTCAGGCACAGCTTCCTAAAGCCCTTTCTAATACTGTGACAGATTTTGAGTTTGGAGACAGGAATGTTCCCTGCATAATCACATGACTTACAAGTTAGCCCAAGGAAATCCCTTAAATTTGGGGTCTAATAGTTTATACTTTACAAATTATTTCATGAAAATTATTTTTTAACTATCTTCTATTCTTTGGTGAGTATGTATCTAATAAATCCAAAACTGGCAGTTTGCTTACAATAAGCAATCCAGACAGACATGATATATCTTGCTAATAGGATGTAGAGCTCTCAGAAAACCATCTTTTATCTTGCAGCTAGTGAATTCTGTCAGTGTGTTTACGGGGAAATATGGTCAAGGTTAAAATACTTCAAGCTAAATAAAGGGAGGAAGGAGGAACCTATTCACTCATAAGCTATTTACATTTTCCTTTCCACTATCTCTTTCCAAAGGACGGAGAAGCCTACAAACTATTGAAAAAAAAGTAGTATATTTGTCTAAGCATTGACTGTTAGCATTTAAAAAAAGCCACACAAAAAAGGAAAAGTAATTCAAGTACTAAAATACACATATTTTATGGTAGGTATAGCAGTATCTCCTTACCAGTTATACATAGAGCAGGAAAAGTATATTCATTTAAATATCTTCATAGAGTTGACAAACATATGACACCCACTTAAATCTGTGTTTCAGATGAACAACCAAAAATATTATAGTCTAAGTACTTCCCATGTGATATTTGGTCATGTATTTTCTCTGGCAACCTTAACTGGAAATCCTGTATTTCTGTTAGCTAAGTGTGTCACCCAGCTTTTGGGTGATACATTGGATATAGTGCAACTCAACGATTATAATTCCAACTCTAAAGCCAAACTATTGGGGATCAAATGTTCAGTGTTATTTATTAACTATGTGACTTTAGACACATAATTTCATCTTTCTGGCCTCTATACCTCACTAGTAAAATGAGGGGTTTTATGGGAATAAATGAGAAAAAATATGGTAAGCACTTAAAATATTCAATATGTTTAAGTAAAAATACTCAGGAAAAAGTATTACATGGAAAATAGTTTCTTAGCTTTTTTCATTTCTAACTATAAATAGAAAATTCTACTTATGGATGGTTATTTAGATTTTACATATGTAGTCCTTATAAAGTACAAATATGTTCATTATACATTCTCAGAGCCACCTAAATACCAACTACCACTTTTTTGAGTTCTGCAAATATTTGCGTTGCTTACATTACTTACAGCACAAGAGATGAAAAAAGACTCAAATCTATCATAACCAAGCTTTTATTTACTTGAATATTTCAGCATTAACATGCTGTTTAAAAATCTATATTTTTAAATAGTACATAATTTCCAATCCCAAGCAGAAATGTAAAAGGAGCAATCACACTTAATTGACAAAACATATTTGTTCACTGATTAAAAAAAAAGTGCCTGAATTCCTATTATCTGCTAAAACATATTTCCCTGAATTTAAAAAAAGTAAAAAAAACAAAAACAAAAACAAAAATCAAAAAAACTCCCTCTCTTTTCAGAAGTTTTTCTTCTCTATAACAGAAAAATGTGTTAAAGCATTCCCCAACAATCTCTTAAATATGCGTTTAAAGAGTGATCATATTGTATTTAAAAGTTTGTTGTTGTTAGGCGCCCTTTGTTAGGTGCCCTTGAGTCAGTGTCGGACTCATAGCAACCCTATGTACAACAGACAAAACACTATTGTCATGCTTCTCTGCTATTCATAGGATTTTCAATGGCTGATTGTATTTTAGGGAATGGGTTGCTGGGTCCTTCTCCCAAGCCTACAGCACCTGGTGCTCCTAGGTGATCTTTCATCCAAGGACTAACTAGGTCTGACCCTGCTTAGCTTCTGAGATCTCGGGGGATTTGAAGCCACAGTGGTACAGCTGCAGGCATTTACGGTTTAGTCTATGTCTTAAGTATGAATTTATTTTTAGAAAAAAGTTAGCATTTTCTTACATATTCTAATTGAGAAAATGAAATGCTGAATTTGTTATCCACAGTATAAACTACCTCCTCCCAGCTTCTTTTTCCCCCAGTAGTTGAGAGGTGAACCCATGGCCTTGGTGCATCCCCAGCCCCTTTTATATTTTTGTGTTTTGTCTTTTGAGACAGTCTTGGTAAGTTATGCACCCTGCCTCTGGCCTCCAGCTCGTGATCTTTCTAACATAGATTCCTAAGTCACTTAGATTACAGGCGTGTGCCACTGTGCCTGGCTAAGCTTCTTTTTACGGCTTGCAGTGATTCTCTGAATTTCTGAGGACTTTAAAACAGAATTACAGGATTGAAGTAGATTTCAAAGTAATTACTTTCTCAATAGAATGATAGACAAATAGATTAAATATACATTATATTATATGTAATCCATGCAATATTTAGTTATTTGGAGTGTACAGATAGCCGTTATTTATTATATTTATAAGTTTCATTGGGATGGGGATTTAGCTTAATTGGTAGAGCGCCGCTTTGCAGTCTCTGAATTCCTGGGTTTGATTCCCAGCACCATAAAAATGGGAGAAGGATGTGGCAATCCACTCCCAAGGCAATCCCGAAAACAATCAGCCATTGAAAACCCTATGAGGATCACTATGAGTCAGACGTCACTCAACAGCACCTAACAACAACAACATATATTTCATTATACAAAAAAAGAAAAATTGAGTTCTACTGAATTTTGCAAATAGCAGTATCATATACTGCTCCCAGCAATCAGGAGGTATATATGGCATTTGATCATTTTTCCTAATACATTGAATTCACAGAAATTTTCTCTTTGATGTTTTCCAGAACAGGGGCATACATATATTTGGGGAATTATTTATTACTAAAGTCAACTTGAAATTAAGACCAGGTAGGCAGGGATTCTGTGTATATTTTGTATGGTTTTCTTTTCAAACAAGTCTGCCCTATATACTGAACATTTCCTCCAAAGCAGTTTTAGGCAGAAGTACTGAGATACTGAATGGTCATAGCTTTCTTTATAATTCTAATTAAACTACAGTTTGTCAGTTGTTCTGACCCATCATAAGGCCTCCCCTGGACACAATATGTGCTGCAGTGTTTTGACTGTGTGGTAGTATTAACACTTAATCTGTGCAGGAACACCTTTCCCATTCCATTTTTAAAGCACACAATTAAGTTTTACATGATTTTAACTTCTTTTTTACAGAGACATGGCATAATTTTGTATATCCTTCTAGGTGTAATCATTGCTTTACCGAAATTTATTTCTTTTGCCTTTATTGGGTGTTGTGCCTTCTGTATTTATAGCTTTATGTCTATTTTTGTTGAAACTAAAGGATGAACAAATATTGCAGAGGGGCCTCATTAAGGTGTCATTAGTTAGACTGATGGAACTATTGATGTAGCCTTTCTGTTCTCTGTGCAAGAAGCCTGAGCTTCCATCTTAAATTGTAATTACAGATTTGCTATGATGGATTCTAGAGAATTTGCTGTTGAGACGCTTTCTTTATTAGGTGTCTTTTGAACATAAAACCTATGATACAAGTAAGTTTTCTTAACTAGATAAGCCTTACTTTCTCTTTTTTGTCTTTCCCCAGTCATCTTACTTTCCTTTTTCCCAGCAAATGAGGCCTGCAGAGAAAAGTGCCAGAGATAATGGCATAACAAGAGGGATACTCAAGCTCCTGAATAATGGAACATATATCTTTGTGCTCCCTTGCTATATGCTTGTACCTTGAAATCATAGATTATAAGGCATTTCTCAATTTCACCCCATTACAATGGTCACATTTGATCACTCATCATTTCTCTGGCTCAGCTCTTTCCCTTCCTATATTTTTGGGTATGTAAGCTGTGCATTTGAGCATGTTGCAGCATTTGCCTTGTAGTAACCACACCACCCATGTAGTTAGGGAATGACATGAGGACCAAGTGCTGAATAGGGTCCTCATTTTCACTCTGGCACCTCCATACCTACCGCTCTGAAAGAATAAAACTCTTTGACTTGCTCAGAGAGTTACTATTAGGTTAGCATATATCTATACCTAAACTTATTCCAGCTTGCAACCATAGCACCTTGGCTTTCAATCTTGTCAGTTCTCAGAAGCTAAGCAGGGTAACGCTTTGGATGGGAGACCACCTGGGAACACCAGGTGCTGTAGGCTTAGGAGAAGGCCCTGGCAGCCCACTCCAAAAAAACAATCAGGCATTGAACACCCTATTCATAGCAGAGAAGCACTGACAATAGTGCTGAGTATGGCACAGGGTTAAGTAGTGTTTCATCTGTTGTACACAGAGTCACTATGAGTCTGATCTGACTCAATGCCACCTAACAACAACAATAAACTTATTCCACATATTTTTTGATTATCTTCCTTTTAATTCATTATAGTTTTAAGAACAAGTAAGAATGTATCTTAGCACATACTTAGAAAAACTCTATTGAATCTTTCATTCCACTTCGAACTTCCTGTTGTTTTTAAGTGCCATCAAATTGAGTCTGACTCATAGCAACCCTCATAGGGTTTCAATGGCTGTTTCAGGATTGCTTTGGGACCACTTTGAACTAGGACACTTGAAATAGCAAAATTCTTTGAGGATAATTTAGAACCAGATTGAAAAAGGCCAGTTGGTATAAATTTCCCCTTATTGTGAATGATTTTTAGCTCTAATATCTGCCTTTTTGAACCTTAGATAGATTCTAAAAGATCAACATTATCAGCCAATAAAAAGAAGTACATCGTTCATAGAGACTGCACTGTTAAAATGTATGCAATCCATTCCCAATTACTAAAGCGAAAGTTTCATTATTTTTAGTTTTATTTACTTTAATAATCATGCAACAGCTAAAAATCCCATGTCACCTAGGAAAATTATATTCTACACTTTAAAGTAGTCCTTTAAAAATTTGTAAATTCAAACATTAACTTCTCACTTTTACCACAATGTTAAATATAGAGTATATCTGAAAATTTAGATGCTTTTATTGTAATCTTCTTGTCCTTATTTATAAAGTGAATAATGTGATCACAGCTATATAATCTCTATTAAGCAGTCAAAAAGATTTTATGAGTAGTATTACTACTGTTATTGTTGTTAACAGTACTGGGGGGTTTGAACCCAAGGTCTCATGGATGCTAGGCAAATCCTGCACCACTTAGATGCAACTCCAACCCATTTTTATTTTTTATTTTGAGACAGGGTCTTGCTAAGCTGCACAGACTGCCTCTGGCATTGAACTCACAATCCTCTTGATAGGCTGTGATTACAGGTATATGCCATGGTGCTGGACAAAAAAACTTTTATTACTGTACATTCCTATGCTCAACAGTGTCTTAGGTATTGTGAAACTTAAAAATATAAATTACAATACCATTGTGTGCCTTCTCAAAGCATTTATGGACTAATAATAAGTAGTTAATACTTATTGAAAGGTTCAATACCTATATTAATTTCAGGGGAAGCTGAATTCAAAACAAGGAAATTATCAGGGATAAGTAAGGTGTTATCTATTGATAATTTAATCAAATTGTCAAGAAAAACATAATAATCCTATATGTGTGTGCGTCTAACCAGAGAGCATAAAAATATATAAGGTAAGAACTAAAATAACTGAAAGGAGAAACAGACAGCCCATTGTTAGAGTGGAGATGGCAAAATCCCTTTGCCAATAATTGAGAGATCAAGCAGGCAGAAAATCAGTAAGGATATAGTTGACCTGAATAGCACCATCAATCAATTTGACCTAATTGACATTTTTAGAATATTCCATCCAGACAAGAGCAGGAGAAGCATTCTCAAACTCATATAGAACATTTACCAAGGAAAAACACACTGTTCGCTAAAAAATACCTGAATAAAACAATAGGAATCATATAAAGTATGTTCTTCAACCCCAGTGAAATTAGTCTAAAAATTAATAACAGAACATGAATAGAAAATTCTCAAATATTTGGAATTAAACAATATACTACTACATTGTACATATGTCCAAAATCTCAGAAGAAATTTAAAAACATTTTGAGCAAAATGAAAATTAAACTTATCAAATTTTGTGGTTACAGGGAAATTTACATAATAAGTGCATGTACCTGAAAAGAAAAAATCTAACATTAATAAAAATTTTTGCCTCAGGAAAGCAAGGTATTAAGCCTTTATAGAGGATAAGAAAATAATAAAAGAGCAGAGACAAATAAAATTAGAAACAGGAAAATAATAGAGAAAATCAATGTAACCAGAAGCTTTTTCTCTGGAGGGATGAACTAAGTGGATGAATCTTTCACCAAATTAACCAAAAGAGCAAGAAAGATGCATATTACCAATGTCAGAGATGAAAGAAGTGTTTTTGCTCCTGATTATATGGATATTAAAATGATAATAATGCTATTTTTGATAACTTAGCTGGAGACAAACTATAACTCACAGAAGGAGAACAAAACAACTTGAGTAGATCCCGACTGACTTAAGAAATTAATCAATGATTAATAAGTTCCTGAAAATGAAAGCATTAGGACCCAAATAACACTTCCCAACTTTTTCTTTGAGGCTAGTCTAGCATCATTCTAATATTAAAAACAGACACAAATATTACAATGACAGAAACTATAGGTCAATATCTCTCAAGAACATAGATCCAAATATCATCAGTATTAGCAAATCACAGTCAACATTGTATAAAATAAGTTATAAACCAAAGGCAAGTGGGATTTATTTCATTGAATCAATTCTGGTTCAATGTTATATCACCAATTAATGAAATCCACTATACTATCAGGCTATTGAAAAGAAAATCTATTTCAGTTATGGCAGGAAAAGTTTGCAAGAAATTTAACAACTACTTATTATAAGAATTCTTATCAAACTAGGAATAAAGAATGTCCGTTACTTGATATAGAAAAATCAACTAAAACACATAACTCTTTTGGTGAGAGACTGGATGCCTACCCTATGAGTCTGGCAACAAGGGAAGAATGTTCCCTTTCACCACTCTGATTAGCATCATATTGGATGCTAGTAGCAGGACAAGAAATATAATTACAAGCCATAAAGAATCAAAAGAAAGAAATAAAACTTTCTTTATTAACATATAATATTTTATCTATGTAGAAACAAAAAAATCTACAAAGAAAAACTAGAAGTAATAACCAAGTACAACAAAGCTACAGGATACAAGGTCAGTTGCTTTCCTCTATTCTAACAGTGAAAAACTAGAATTTGAAATAGTAAAAGACATTTCAAATAGCTCAAAAAAATTAACATAGGTATAAAAATAACAAGATAAGGGCCCATATATAGAAAATTATAAAACATTGACTAAAGAAATTAAAAAACAACTAAATAAATGGAGAAACAATCTGTACATGGATTAGAAGACTCAGTATTGTTAAATTGCTAATTCTTCCCAACTTGACCTACAAGCACAATGCAACTCCCATCCAAATCCCAGCAAGCTCCTTTGTGGATGTTCAGGAAATGTTTCACCAGGAGTAGTCATACACCTGGAATCCCTGTGACTCAGGAAGCTGAGGCAGGAGGATCATGAGTTGCTGGCAGCCTGTGCAACTTAGTGAGATCATGTATCAAAATAAAAAAAAGTAAAAAAGGTACTAGGATTGTAGCTTATATGTGGAGCACTTTCCTATCATGTGTAAGGTAGTTGATTTAACTCCCCAGCACTGAGAACAAAACTTTCTAAAATTTATGTGGGAAGGCAGAAGACGTATAATAGCCAATGTAATACTAAAGAAGAACCAAGTTGGGAGGACTCTCAGTAGGAAACTTCAAGACCATAACGCTACAGTAATTAGGACAGGGAGGTATTGACAAAGTGTATAGACTTAGATCAATGGAACAGGAAGGAGAGCCCAGAAATATAGTTAATTGATTTTTAACAAGGCAAAAAGGCAATTCGATGGGAAAAGAAAACCCTTTTCAACAAATAATGCTGTAAACAATTAGATGTCCATATGGAAAAAGAAAATAAGAGAAAGAAAAAGTGGCCAAATACATTTTACCCAAAAAAACAAAAATAAAAAACTTCAATATACCATAGACCTACCTACATATAAGATACAAAACTATAAAATTTTTAGAAAAACAGGAGAACATCTATGACATTTTATTTGGTAATGAGTTTTTAGATATATCTCCAAAAGATTTATTAAGACTTAAAACTTCAAGTCTGTTTAAGACACTGATAGTACAAATGGAAATCACAGATTAGGAGAAAATATTTGGAAAACATATATTTGATAAAGGATGTATATCCAAAATACATTTGTTGTTGTTGTTAGGTGCTGTTGAGTCAGTGTCCAACTCATAGCAACCCTATGTACAACAGGTGAAACACTATTCTTAGTGGTTCTCTGCTATTCATAGGGTTTTCAGTGGCTAACTGTTTTTGTTTTTGTTTTTGTTTTTTGGGGGGAGGGGTGAAGGAGGAGGTGCATTGCCAGGTCCTTCTCCCAAGCCTACAGCACCTGGTATTCCCAGTGGGTCTCCCATCCAAGGACTACCAGGCCTGACCCTGCTTAGCTTCCAGGATCGGATGAGATTGGACAACACAGTGGTATGGCTGCAGACACAAAATTCATAAAGGTATCTTAAAACTCAACAAGAAAACATAGAAATCAATTAAAAATGCACAAAAAGTCTGAACAGATACCTCACTAAACAATACTTACAAATGTCAATTAAGCATATGAAAAAATGTTCAACATCATTTGTCATTAAGAAAATGCAAATTAAAGCAAAGAGGTACCATTATGCACCTATTGTTGTTAGATGCCATTGACTCAGGTCTGACTCATAGTGACCCTATGCACATTAGAAGGAAACTCTCTCCAACAGTGTTCTATGCCCAGCATTATATTAGTGCTTCTCTGCTACTCATAGGGTTTTGGATGGCTGATTGTTTTGGGAGTAGGCTGCAAGGTCCTTCACCCATTTTTATGGTGCTGGAGATGGAACCCAGGGGCTCAGAAAATGCAGAGTAGCACTCAACTAAGTGAGCTAAACCCCAGCCATGCATCTATTAGAATGGCTAAAAGAAAACAAAAACAAAAACAAAACAGAACAAAAAGCTAACAATAACATTTATGAAAAAATGTGAAGCAACAGGTATCACAATAAATAGGAATCCTCATTCATTACTGATGGGATGCAAAATAATACAGCCACTTTGGCGAGTTCTTACAAAACTACACAGTGTTATTATTAGCAATTGCAATTCTAGGCAATCACACAACTAATGTAAAAGTATGTCAACACAAAAAAATTTGCATACAAATTTTTATTGGCCCCCTATCCTATGCAGCTGTACCACTGCAACATCTGATCCCCTCAGATCTTAGAAGCTAAGCAGGGTGGGGCCTGGTTAGTACTTGGATGGGAGACCACCCGAGAACAACATGTGCTGTAGGCTTAGGAGAAGGACCTGGAAACCCACACCCAACCCCACCCCCCCAAAGAAAAACAAAAACAAACAAACAAACAAAAATCAGCCATTGAAAACCCTGTGAATAGCAGGGAAGCACTAAGAATAGTGTTTTGTCTGCTGTACATAGGGTTGCTGTGAGTTGGACACTGACTCGACGGCACCTAACAACAATAACAACAATATCCTATGTGGATTGCTTGCTATGAGTCAGACTCCATTCCACAGCACCTAACAACAACAAAGCTGGAACACCTCAGACATCCTTCAATAGGTAGATAGATTAAACAAACTGTGGTACATACACAAAATGCAGTATTACTCAGTGATAAAAATAAATGAGCTATGAAGCCACATAAAATAGATGGATGAAACTATAAACTATACTTTAAGTGAATGAAGTTGGTCTGAAAGCTATATACTACTTACAATTTTATTTATAGAACATTCTGGAAAAGACAAAACTTCAGAGTTTGTAAACAGATGTATACTTCCTAGAGATTCAGGAAGAAGGTGGGAAGAGGTTGAATTGGTGAAACACTGGAGAATTTCAAGGTCAGTGAAGTTATTCTGAATGATACTGTGATACCTGACAACATGTGCTGTCAAAAACCATACATACTGGCCAGGCGCGGTGGTGCACGCCTGTAATCCCAGCGGTTTGGGAGGTGGAGCCAGGAGGATCGCAAATTCGAGACCAGAGGAAGTCTGCATAATTTAGCGAGACCCTGTCTCAAAAAAAAAAAAAAAAAAAAGGTGGGGGGGCTGGGGGTGCAGCTCAGTTGTTCAGCACTTGCAGAAGAGCGTGCAAGCTCGAGGCCCTGGGTTCAACCCCTGGTACCGCAAAACAAAAACAAAAACACAAACAAACAAAAACAAAAAAAACCATACATACTAATTTGTCAAAACCCCTACACAACACTATGCATTTGTCAAAACCCACAGGATTTCCCACAGAAAAATGAACATTAATGGACAAAAAAATTTAAATTATAAGGAGGTCAAGGGACCACAGGATTGAAAGTACAATGCGAAAAAATATTTAGCAAGTACAAATGTATGAAAGGACTCCACTGAAGAGACAGGAGTAAGCAAATGTTGACCTAAGTAACGAGAAATGAGCACAGTTTGAAAGACTAAAGGTAAAGGAACACTTGTATAAGCCCTTCACTCTAGTTGATAATAGTCTCACTGATGGAATACTGTGTCTATAGCCATACCACCTAGACATCAGATCCCATTTGATCTCAGAAGCTAAGCAGGGTCTGACCTGGTTAGCCTTTGAATGGGAGACCACCTGGGAATATTGGGTGCTATAGGCTTGGGAGAAGGACCTGGCAACCCACTCCCATGAAAATATCAGCCATTGAAAACCCTATAAAAGCAGAGAAGCACTGACATAGTGCTGAGCATGGCACAGTGTTGGATAGTGTTTCATTGTGTTGTACATAGGGTCACTCAGAATTGGACCCAACTGGATGGCAGCTAACAACAACAACTCCTCCAACAACATAAGAGTATAGGTTCACCACTCTGAGGCCATTGTACACATAAATAGAATCCGAACATTTAAATAAGTGTACAGTGGATGGTAGGACCCATATTTTTCTGTTGGAGTAAGGAGTCACAGACAAGCAAGAGAAGAAATGTACAATGATCTATATAGTAATGTATTAGAGTTGGAGACATAGTATGGATTCATGCCTTGCTTAATAGAGATACAGTTGGTTACACACAGAAATATTTATAGATGTATTTATATATACATGGATTAGTATACATGCATATTCTTTTTGTTATTTACTCTTTTGTCTGAAGGTGCTTAGAATCAGTGATACTCCAGTGACAATGAATATGTCTAGTGCACAGTTAAAATTTAAAATTATAATTATTCAATCATATTAATTCTACAAATTAGTGGATTTCAGTGTGACATTTCCTTACATGAATATATTGTGCTTAGATCATATCCACCCTCCCTCCTCCTCCTGTTCCTCCCCTTAATAGTCCATCTTATATTTTCAGGCCATTATTTTTTGTTCCCACATAAGAGAGAAAATATGATACTTATCTTTTTGTATTTGGCTTATTTGGCTTAACATGATAACCATCCATTTTCCCTCAAATGACATGATTTCATTCTACTTTATAGCCTAGGTTTTGATTTCCAATGCTATTCTTTAGTAAAAAATAATGGAGCCCTTCAAAGAAATGGCCAATTCTATGATTGAGGCAGGAAATATATAAGATGAGCCTTGAGCATCTTGTTTTTCCAGACTTTGAGGAAATGTTAAAAAATTCTCCCTAAATTCCCACAATGATGGGACACAGGAATCAACTGAAGGAGCTGAAACTATCAGAACAATAACATAAATGACACAGTATTAGGTTACATCTTAAAGTACTAAGTAAATACACCTGAGTTCATACTTACTAAATAAATGGAAGTAAATAATGAGGCAATAAACATATAATAATTGGAGAAGGACGTGGCAGCCCACTCCCAAAACAATCCTGAAGCAAACAGTCATTGAAAACCCTTTGAGGGTTGCTATGAGTTGGATCAGACCTGATAGCATGTCACAACAACAAGCATAGTAAACAATAAACATTTTTCCACATGGAAAAATACCAAATAACTTACGTAGATATTCTGCCTTCATGAAATGGTGCACAATTTCCCATTTGTTAAATGTGGCTGACACACAGGACTTCATTTCAAATAGTTCAGTATGGAAAGAGGAGGGTTGAGAATAACTTTAAGATGATGAAACCTGAAAAAATATCTCAGCCAATTGTTCAAAATAAACATCAACCTCATTAGTTGATTGTGTTAGTGTGTATCCCTGATATGAGTATATCATTTTATTTCTGTAGTTTCCCTTCCCCAAATCCATAATTCAGTGTAATAATGAGGAAAATAATCAGACAAAACCAACTGAGGGAAAATTTATAATGCTCCTTAAAACTATCAAGGTCATTAAAATATAGAATGTCTGAGAACCTGTCACATCTAAGAGCCTAGGGAGAAAAGGGTGACTAAATTTAATCTTCAAGGGGACCCTGGAACAGAAAAAGGGCATGAGGTATCAACTAAAGAAATGTGAATAACATGTAAACTGTAGTTAATAATAACGAATTCATATTGCTTCATTAATTCTGACACACATCTGTGTTAAAAAGGTCTAAAATTAAGGTTCACGATCATGTGCTACCTTGACATGTGAAAAATTTTGGAGGTCCTCAAATGATTTGCTCAAAAGTTTTCCCTTTCCTTTCCTAGTGTGTTCTCATGGACAAGGTCCCCAGCCAAACCTTACTAATCCAAAAGACCAGGTTTAATTCCTTTTTTTGGAGCAGCATGTTTCAGTTCCTGGACAGCCCACAGAATTGTTCAAACAAGTCTATCATGCACCCAGGGAAAGCAGGGGCATCCCCCCCCTTTATCCTACAAAGCATGCTACCCACAGCCTCAGTTGTTAACACTTTTCCTAAGGGCTATTCCTGTGTTGTCCAGCTTGGCAGATAGTGTCCGCTTCCTCTGGACTGTGAACATATATATCTAATAATCTCCTATCAATTTCATCTGACTAGTGGCAGGTGTTACTTGTTTGACTGTCCCCATGATCCTAGGGCAGGAAGTCCTCCCTCACCAATGTTGTTAGATACCATGCAATCAGTATCCGACTCATAACAACCCTATGTACAACAGGTGAAACACTATTGTCAGTGCTTTTCTGCTATTCATAGGGTTTTCAATGGCTGATTATTTTTTGGGAGTGGGTTGCCAGGTCCTTCTCCCAAGCCTACAGCACCGGGTGTTCCCAGGTGGTCTCCCATCCAAGTACTAACCAGGCCTGAGCCTGCTTATGTTCTGAGATGGCACCTGGTCTGTTGGATTAGGAGGGTTTGGCTGGGTACCACAGTGGTACACTGTAGGCTCCTCACCAATGTAGTACCAACTAAAACAACTAAAACGCTGTGATAAACAGGTTAGGGAGATATGGGAATGCTTTAACATATTTGCAACTTTTCTGCAAATCTAAAAACATTATAAAGTTATAATTTAAAAAATCATAGCACCTCAATCACCTTTTCTCAGTATTTTATATCCAGATTTTTAAAAATGCCTGGGGTAACACAGCTCATAGATGGAAGTGTCTGGATTTACACCCACGTAGTCTACACCCCTGAAAGGTCATTAGGCTTAGTGATCAAGAGGACATTGGAGCTGGCCGGCTGGGGTGTAAAACCAGACACTTCCAGTTCTGAACTGCAACATCCCAGGCAGGTTAGGAAATCTCTAGTTCCTTGGTTTCTTCATCTGTGAATGGGATGATGATGATACCTACCAAACAGTATTAAATTAGTTTCATCAGGTAAAATGCTTGTACGTTATTTGCCATATAATAAGCAGGAAATGTCATCTATAATTATTTTTGTACAAATAATGTAGAATGAATAAGCCAAAATGCAACAGAATTCACATATCCAAGTGAATGATCCCGAGATCTAAATAACAATTTTAAACTAAATTGGAGTAACATTTTGTAGTATAGACTATGTAATTGTTCATCAGTATCAAAAATATTGAAACTTGTCCAAGTCAGGGGAGCTACCTATTAAATATAATGAAGTGAAGCAAGAAGGAAATGAAACTCAGAGCAAAGGCACACTTTAACACTGATGGCACCCCTCTATTTTTGATGTGATGAATGTCTGCTATATAGTCCTATCATATATTTAAACATCTTCAAATTAGTTTATCATTTTTGTTTTACATTCATTGCTTATTTAGAGTAAACACTTCCTTGTTGTTTTTAGGTGCACATCGAGTCGGTATCTGACTCATAGCGACCCTCATAGGGTTTTCAATGGCTATTTCGGGATTGCTTTGGGAGTAGATTGCTAGGTCCTTCTCCCATAAACACTTTCTTAGTCCATCATTATTTCTTGCCCCTCGATACATCTTGAAAAAAATCTTTGTTCTAGATTCAAATTTCTCCTTGGTTCAATTTTTCATATTGAAGTACATCGGTCCTAATTTTGCCAGAGGGTTTATCTGTTAGACATAAATTCTCTTAGTCTTCAGTGATCTAAAACATCTTTAGTTTGTCCTAAATCTTGAATCATAGATTGGATGTGCACGGAATCTGAAGCAGGAGATTATTTTCTTTCAGTGCTTTGATGATTTAATTTCATTGTCTTCTTGTCATTTTTGATGGTTGTTGAAAAGTTTGCTGTTACTATAATAATTTTTTGACATTTTGTAAGCAATTTTTAAACTCTTGTTGCCTTTAAGAATTTTTTGCTTGGATCTTCAAAAGTTTTTCCATTATGTATTCTATTACAGGCTTATTTTAATGTATATCACTCGGGCCTTGTTAGGCTCAAAAATATAAGAATTATATCTTGTATTATTATTATGAGGCATTATCTCCTTGAGTGCTTTCTGTTCCCCCTAGTGTCTCCAAAGAAGTCATAATACACAATGAGAGAATTTTAGTTCCTCTTTCCCATGTCTTACCTTTTCACATTTGTCATCTCTTTATCTCTCTCTGCTACATTCTGAATGATTTCTGCAAATGAAACTTATAGCTTATTACTTCATTCTTCTGATGACATTTAAAACCCCTTCAAGGAAACTGTCATTTATGTGGTTCTATTTTTCATTTCTGGAAGTCCTTATTTGGTGCCAATTGCAGTCTGCCTCTTCTCACACCATGGTGTTCCATTTTTCCATTGTGATGTTAATTTCAATTTTTCTTTTAATAAATTTAAGCATAATTACTTGATAATACCTTTCATATCATTTGATCTGAAAACTTTTAGAAATAATCCTTTGTGTGTGTGTGTGTGTGTGTGTGTGTGTGGTACTGGAGATTAAACCCAGGGCCTCACGCTTGCATGCTCTGCAAGTGCTGGAACACTGAGCTGCACCCCTAGCCCATTTTTTTTTACTTTTTGACACAGGGTCTCACTAAGTTATGCAGACTGCCTCTGGTCTCGAACTTGCAATCCTCCTGTCTCCGCCTCCCAAGCCACTGGGATTACAGGTGTGCGTCACCACACCTGGCTATTAATCCTTTTTATTTTTCCTGTGTCTGGTATATTTCATCATTTTTCACTTTAAAAGAAATGTTTTGTTTTTCCTCTGTGAGAACCCATATACCATACATCATGGACTTGAATTATAAATACTTTTATATTTGTTTCTACAGGTAATTCTGTGTAGAAGCAGTCTTACCTTGAGATTTCCACATTATATATGTAATGTAAATTCAGACTTGTAATTTCATGTGGTACAAATTGGAGCATATGTTTCTCATGGCAGACAGTTTTCTCTTTTAATTACACAGAGCTTCAGACCACGACAAGATTCCCTGACAATCCCTTAGCCCAGTAGCAAAATATTCTAATTCTCTCTCACAAATGTAGCCAATATTTCTGAGATCCCAACTTCACTTAGGGTCTTATTTTCCCTCCCTGCTGCAGGCAAATCCAAAACCTGATATATTGTCCCCATGAGGGATCAGAATATCATTTCTTAGCTAATGGGGCATAAATGCAGTCCCTGCTTCCTCCTGGGCTGCTTGAACTCTTTCTATGTTGTCATCAAATTCCTATTTATTCCTAGAAACTACGAAAATGTTTTAAAAACCATCTCAATTTTAAAGAATATAATTTCAAAAGTCGTATTTCAATAAGAAACTTTTTGCAACTTCCATCAAAGATATTTCTATTTTGAATTTGGCCATCAAAGAATCAAAGCCATGGATTCCTCATTAAGTTGTCTGTAAATTGTTTGGCATTATGCCTTGTTTTCTGTAGGCGTTGTTCATTTGCTGCTATTATTTTTATCATCAATAATAATCAAACTAAATTTTTAGCAGCTGATTTGTGTGTGTGTGTGTGTTTCTTTTTTATTGGAAATTTTTAATGTATACCTTAATGTGATTTATTCTGACATGCTTTTCATTATGACATTTCTATATATGTATTTTGTTGTACGTCACACAGATAAGTTCCCCCTTACCCTCTTGCACGCCTCCTCCCACTGTCCCACACCAGCACCAAAGTCTTCTCTTCCATTTGCTTATCTTTTTATGGTAATATATTTCTATATATCCTTGGGTGCCAATTCTGTTTAAGATAGAAACTTTTTCTGTAGTGAACTTTCTTTTTACATTGTCAGTACTACTACATGAATTTTCTGGTCCATCTATGATAATACCATTCTTTGGTATTATTGGTGTTATTATAATTATTTCCAGGACTATTAAAGTTGGGCTGTTTACACTGAGGTCACCTCCTCCCCCATTCTTCATTCCTCCTTGTTCCTCCTCTCCCCCTTCTCCTCTCCCAGGATTTCCTCCTGTTGCTACATCTCTTGCTCCTTCTTTTGCATTCCCCAAATTGTTCCTTTTCTGCTAGGTTGACTTTAGCTTTTTTTGTAAATCATGTTCCAACTTCTGCATGGGATTTTTCCCTTCTTATAATTTTGATTCAGCTCCCACATATGAGTGAGAACATGTGGTATTTCTCTCTCTAAGCTTGTGTTCATTCACTTAAAGTAATTTTCTCCAATTCCACCCATTTTGCTACAAATGGCATTATTTCATTGTTTTGATTGCTGAGTAGTATTCCATTGTGTATATGTACCACAGTATTTTTATCCATTCTTCTTTCAATGGGCACTTAGATTGGTTCCATATCCTTGCTATTGTGAAAAGTGCTGCATCGAACATGGTGATGCAGGCGTCTCTTTGGTATGATGACACATCTCCCTTTGGATAAATTCCCAATAGTGTTATAGCTGGGTCATACAATAGGTCAATTTTTATTTTTAAGATACCTCCATATTGATTTCCAAAGTGGTTGGACCAATTTATAGCTCCACCAAAAGCGTAAGAGAGTTCCCTTTTCTCCACAACCTAGACAGCATTTGTTGTTATTTGTTGTATTGATCTTGGCCATTCTTACTGGTGTAAGGTAGAATCTCAGAGTTGTTTTAATTTGCATTTCAAAAATGATGGTTAGATGCCACAAAGCAGATGGCAATGCCTTAACTATATGCATGTTATCAGGCACAAGGGCCTCTTCCATCCTTGTCAAGGGGAGTGCTAACCTTCTCTCCTTTCATACAACACAGCAGCTGATTTTTTTTTTTAACAACTGAGAGATCACACTAAACTTTGGTAATTGTTTAAATCGTGTGTGTGTGTGTGTGTGTGTGTGTGTGTGTGTGTGTGTGTGTGTGATATAGAGAGGTTGAACTCCCCAGAACCTCAAGGTTGAATGCTTTGCAAACACTATCCCACTGAGCTGCAGGCTGCCTCCCGTCTTGAACTTGAAATTCTCCTGTCTCTGCCTCTAGAGTTGCTGGGATTTGAGGCATAAGTTATCATGCCAGTCAATTTTTTTCTTTAACATGGAGAAAATACCCTTCCCCTCCCAGCTCAGCTTCTAGAAGCTGCTCTGGCCCAGATAATCTAAAATGCCCAGATAATCTAAAAAACTCAAAATTCCATCTAATCTCAAACTTATTTCTAGGACATACATTTATGAAAGATTGCAAGGGACATTTAATGGAAAATGCCTGTTTAGAAGGGAAGAGGTCACTGTCTCAAACTCTTTTGGTTCTGTCATTTGCTTTCTTTTCTCTGTTCTTTAACAGTAACTCACTAGCTTAAGAGGGTGAAAATGGAAATGAAAGCCTTGTATTATCAGTCAACCTGTTTTCTAGAAACAAAATTGCTTTAACAGGATTACTGGAAAAGGCTTTCCTGTCTAACAATGTAGCCATTAGCCATGTGCAGCTAATGAGTACATGAAGAGTAGCCAGTCCAACTTGAGGTAGACTGTAAATTTAACATACATACACACTAGATTTCAAAGACTTAGAACAAAAAAATAATGTAAAATATCTCAACAATTTTTTATAATGATTGCATGCTGAAATGATAACTTTGGCGGCACATTGAGTAAAATACATTATTAAAATAGTGTCAAGTGTTTCTTTTCAGTTTTCTAACTGTGGTTTTCAAAACAAAAATATATGTGTTTTGCATTATACATTATTGGACAGTGCTTTAGATTTATAGAGTAAGTTCACTACAAAAAGAAAAGAGTCAGAAATGAGATGGAGATTCTGGCCAAGAGATAAATATATGTTTTCATATAGAAACTATGATTTTCTAACTATTAAGAGAAACACTATTTTAATAATGTTCTTATAATATTCTTAGAGGTAGGGATAATTTATTTCATACAAATCCTTTCAGATTAAGTAGATTTTCTAGGCTTGAAGTGTAATAGTTTCTTTGGCATTTTGCAGTGCACTTTTTTTCTTCTTCTAATACCGAGACAGCGCCAAGGCTAAAATGAATATGGGGTGATATAACCCTTACTCCCACAATCTCTATCAACCATCATTCTTTACATTCTGCACAAACAAAACAAAACATTTTTATGACTTTCTCTTTAATCACTAATTCTCAATCCTCATCTTTTTTTGACCTATCAGCAGTATTTGTCACCATTTCCTCATTTCCTCATTTTTAAAATTCCTAGTTATTTTCTCCTCAATTTTCTTTGCTGGTTTCGTTGCATCTCTCCATGTAATATTTAAAGTAGTCAGGGCTCAGTCCTAGGAACTTTAATCCTTCTTATCTACACTCTAAGTAATCTCATTCAATTTCTTTGCACATTACTTCAGTGCTGATGTCTCCAAAATCTATGTCTTTAGCCCATGCTTTTCACTGAACTCCAGATTCACATCTACTCTCTACTCCATATCTCCATGGGGGTGTCCAATGGGCATGTTACATTTAATATGCCTTCCAGTGAACTCCACATTTCCCATTCCAAACTTGTTTTTCAGGCAGCCTTTTGCATCTCATTACAAAGGGATTTCATTACTCAAGATGCACAGACCAATTGGTATAATATTTTCTTATTTTTTCTCACATTCAACATCTAGTCTAACAGGATATTCTTCAAATTTTACTCTAATTGTCTCATCACATCCACAGTTGCCCTTTATCCTAAGCCATCATCCTCTCTGCCTGCAACAACCTCCTAACCTAACTGGTTTCCCTACTTCTACTTTTGCTCCAGCTCAATATTTTGCAAGAGCAGCCAGAATTACCCCTTGAAAACCTAAGTCAACAGCCATGACTTCTGTGTTCGAAATCATTCATCTCATTGAACATGAAGCCAAAGTTCTTTACCATAGCCTATATAATCCTATACTGTCTCCCTCTCTCAATCTTCCTTGGACACAATCTTCTACCTTTCCCTTTGCCATCCATTAATTCCATTCCAGCACATCTGACCTCCCATCGTTTCTTCATATCTATCATACCAAGTAGGCTGGGATTTAGGTCAATGGGTAGAGCTCTGCGCTGCAGTCTCTGAGGTCCTGAGTTCAATTCCCAGCACCGCAAAAAATGGGAGAAGGACCTGGCAATCTACTCTCAAGGCAATCCTGAAACAGTCAACCATTGAAAACCCTATGAGGGTCGCTATGAGTCAGATACCGACTCCATGGCACCTAACAACAACAACAATCATACCAAGTATAGTCCTGCTAGAAGGTTTCTTCTCTCTGCTTAGAATGTCTTTCCTTCAGATATCATCAAGGCATTATTCTCCCCCTTCCTTCCGGTCTGTTCTTAGGTTTTACATTTCCTGATAATTCAATTAAAATAAGACACACACACGTGTGCACATACACATACACCTCCCAACCCCCCACATATACACATGCACACCCAGACCCCACATCTCATTCCCCCACACTCAGCACTACCTATAATTCCTCAATTTCCTTTATATTACTTCATAGCACTGATCCTTAGTTACCAAATTATCTGTTCCCTGTTTGTTATCTGTCTTACCCCACCAAAACAGAAATTTCATGAGGCCAGGACCTTAATTTGCTTTGGTAACTGCCTCACTCCCCAGTGCCTAGAATCATCCTGCAAAGAGAGCACCTGGTGAGGGCTCAATGGATCATTTCTAAGAGAACAAATCAGTGAACCTTCCAACTGGATTTTAACTAAGTTGTTACCTTATAGATATTGTTAAGATAATAAAGTCATCATAGAAGTAATTAAAATTATAGAAAGAGACAACAATGATAATTATAATGATGATGAGGAGGAGGAGCAAAACGATTAGGTAAAATACAAGGAAAGGGCTGTTGAGGAGGTAAAGTCATCTACCTTCCCAGGAAGTTCTTATCCATGGGGCCAAGGGCTGGCCAAGAGAAGAAGAAAATTGTGGTGAGAGTCAGCTAAACTTGCAGTTAAAATAACCACTTGCAAATCCAGAGCCAATAAAAAGACTCTATGATTTTCTGAGTATATTCTCCTATGTTCTTCTTATTATATTGATATCTTTTTTCTTTTTTTAAAATGACAACTCCAGTTTCCTCACTTTGGTAGGCTAAATAATGCCCTTCCTCACTTGCCCAAAGATGTTCACATCCTAGTCTCTAAAACTTGTGACTAAGTCACTTTATCAGCAAAAGAGACTTGCATACATGATTGATGAAGAAATGATCAGTAAAGGGAGAGCTCACAGATGGGACAAAATCTTTGCCAACTCTACATCTGACAGGGGATTAATATCTAGGATATATAAAGAAGTCAAAAAATTTTTTTGTATTTTTTCCCTTTATTGGTAAGTGTTGGTGGGGTACAGAGTAATATAGCATTTGCTTTTTCCATTATGCAACTATTACACCACTTTTGGTTACACTTTCATCAACTTATGAAGTTTACAGAACTTTTTGAAAGAAGTAAAAAAAATTAAACACCAGTAAAACAAATAATCCATTCAACAAATAGGCAATTTAACTAAACAGACAGTTTTCAAAAGAAGAAATGCAAATAGGCAACAAACATTTGAAAAAATGTTTGATATCTTTAGTCCTTGGAGAAATGCAAACCAAAACTACACTGAGATTCCATCTCACTCTAGTCAGAATGGTAAGCATCAGCAAAACAAATAACATATGGTGGCAAGGATGTGGGGAAAAGGAACACTTATACATTGCTAGTGGGACCATAAACTAGTACATCCATTAATGGAAATCAGTAGGGAAGTTCCTCAGAAAACTAAAAACAGAACTATGATATGATCCAGCCATACCACGAGTGGGCATATACCCAAGGGATCAGAGTCATCATACCATAAAGACATCTGTACTTCCACATTCATTGCAGCACTGTTGACAATTGCAAGGATATGGAATTAACCCAGAACTTCATCAACAGATGAATGGATTAAAAATGTGGTAGATATACAGAGTGGAATACCATTTGGCTACAAAGAAAAATGAAATAATAACATTTGGAGGAAAATGGATGTAACTGGAGATCATCATTTTAAGTGAAATTACCCATATTCAGAAAGTGAAATACCTCATGTTCTCACTTATATGCAGAAGGTAGATTTATCTTAAAATAAGAATAAATATATATCTCATATATTTATATTCAAGACTGGAAAGTACGAGGGGACATATGTAGATGGGGGGATGTAAGAGCAATAAGAGGAAGTAATGAGGGAGAAATAAATACATGACTCTATATGATAATCCCATAATAACATTCATTATACTGTATGCTAATTAAATAACAATTAAAAATAGATAAATTTAAAAGAATCTGAGGTGGGGAGGTTACTCTGGATTACCTGGATGGATCCAAACATAACCACAAGAGTCCTAATAAGAGAGAGACAGGAAGATTTGAAGATGCTAGGCTGTTGGCCATGAAGATGGACAAAAAATATCTCTAGCATCTAGAAAATACAAGAAAATGGATTCTTCCCCTGCACCTCTGGGGGAGTATAGCCACAACAGCATGGTGATTTCAGCCCAGAGGGAGCAAGTTTGGACTTATGACCTCTGAAATGTAATAATTTCATTTGTGTAATATTGTTACATATTGGACATTATATGTAAATGATATAGATTTGTGTAGTTCAAGCCAGAAAGTCTGTAATAATGTGCTACAGCAGTATTGGAAATTAATTTTAGACCACTCTGTTTAGCCCTATTGTTTCTCAGCTTATTTTTGATTCCTAGAAGTGATTCCACTTGTTCACATTACTGTACACTTCACTCATGCAAGTTACTCTGCTTTCCAAGGCAATGTTTTACACTTAATCCATTTCAACTTACTTTATGTACTTTTTCTCCTTCTTTCCTCTGGCTAAAAACCCAACTTGACATTCTCTGGAAAGGTAAATTCTCTGGCTAACAACTTGATTCTCTAGAAATATCTTACCTTTTAATTTTATATTTTTTAAAAGTGGATTAGTGTTCAAATGATATTATTTACAAAGGTAGTAAGTCTGTATGAGATTTGGCTGCTTCATTCGGTATTTTTAGGTGCTGTCCAGTTGGTGTCTGACTCATCGCTATCCTATGTACAACAGGGAAAACAGTATTCTTGGTTCTTCTCTGCTATTCATAGGGTTTTCAATGGCTGATTGTTTTGGGGAAGTGGGTTGTCCAGTCCTTCTCCCAAGCCTACAACACCTGGTGTTCCCAGGTGTTTGGTCTTCTATCCAAGTACTAATCAGGCCGACCCTGCTGAGCATCCCATATCTGATGGGCTTGAATGC
>VMDO01020830.1:26497-36781 GCA_007922755.1 Pedetes capensis
TCCTGCCTCTGCCTCCCGAGCTGCTGGGATTACAGGCTTGCGCCACCACACCCAGCCTTTTTCTTTTTCTTTTCTTTTCTTTTCTTTTTTTTTTTTTTTTGAGACACTATGGGGCTGAACCTGGGACCTTAGGCACATTTTGCTCTACCACTGAGCTGAATCCCTAGTCCATTTTTAATTGTTTTTTATCTTGAGACAGGATCTTGCTAAGTTACACAGGCTGCCTCTGGCCTCACACTCTTCATCCTCCTGCCTCTGCCTCCTAGTTCCTGAGATTACAGGCAAATGTCAACATGCCTAGCTCAAATATTTTTCAAATATTTAAGAATTTAGATATATGTGTGTAAAAAATTAATATTTAAAGTTTTATGTATTTGTATTTATTTAGTGACTGCATGTTAAAGCATATTTTTCTTCAATGATATATTTTGATATGAGATTTATAAATTTGCTAAGAAGTAATTGAATGTATTTATTATGTCATTTAAACTTTAAGGATGCTTAACTTATACATACACACAAACATACTCATGAAGTAGGAAATAGCTCTACTATTTATAATGTTGATTTATGAAATGATATTTCTTTGCAGGAAAATAGTATGTATTTCAAGTTTCAAATAGAAAATACACATTACTAGCATTTTAAAGCTGAAATCTTTATAGAGAGACATAGTTATTGTTTCTTTTATATTATCATTTTCTAAACAATATATTTCTATTCTTGCACATATTTTTTAGAAACATAAAAGTTACTACTCTCAGGACTGAATCTTAAGGTAGCAATTACTTCAATTATTCCAAATTACTCTTTAAATTATAATGCTACATTCATGATTTTATTATTATTTTAGTACATTTCTCCACATATATTAATTTATCTACTAGAGGAATCAAGTGCTTTTAATTTAGTAGACTAAATATTACTGTTGAGTAGAATTTTCACTTCATGAAAACTACTGTTTTTCTACAGATAATCTTAAAAGAGAATATTCATAATATCTAATTCTTGTGTTTGAACTGCTTTATTAATATTCTGTGAATGATTAAAAAAGAAGGTGCAATCAAACAATAAAATACCATCCAATTATGGCTCTAAAGAGAAGAATCTGGCAATCTACTCCCAAAACAATCGGCCACTGAGAACCTTATGAATAGCAGAAAAGCACTGACAATAGTGCTGGGGATTGCACAGTCTGAGGGAGTATTTCATTCTCTTGTACATAGTGTCTCTATGAGTTGGACCCTACTCGATGGTAGCTAACAACAATAACAATGTGAGAGATGTAGGCATTTACAATTGGGAGAAAGTTATTGTCATAATTCAGATAGCAAAGTTGTCCTTTTTCATTATTAAGTACTATTTCTTTAAAAATATTATTTTTTTAACCATGGCTCACTAGTAAGTCACTTAATTTTGTTTAAACTAAGCCTAAACTTTTTCATTCCTATCTAATGTACACTGGGGTGACTCTATCTATAGCATTAGAGAAGACCCCATATAATTCCATACCTCATCCTTGTGCCCAAAGAAAATATTAATCTTTTAAGTCATGGTAGAGCCTACTGTGCTACTACACTGGCATCTGATCCTGTCTGATCGTGGAGGCTAAACAGAAGCAGAGTCAGGCCTGGTTAGTGCTTGGATGGGAGACTTCCTGGGAATGTCAGGTACTGTAAGCTTGGGAGAAGGACCTAGCAGCCCACTCCCAAAATAAGCAGCCATTGAAAATTCTATGAATAGCAGAGAAGCACTGGCAATGGTGCCAGGCATGGCACAGTGTCCGGGAGTGTTTCATTCTGTTGTACATAGGGTTGCTATGAGTAAGACCCAATTCAAGGGCATCTAACAAGAAGTCATGGCAGAATAACTAGGAGAGGCTATGACAGCTTGTTGGGTGTATTTTTACTTTTAATTCTAATGTGTAAAACACTTGATAATTATGTGTAGGAAGGTCATCTTTGTTAATTAAATTGCATACCTATGTGAAAATATCCCTATAGAAAAGCTTGAGTAATGCTTTTCCATGCAACCCAATCAGTCTTCAGTGATGACAGTAATACTTTATCCAGACTGTATTTTCTCACATACAATCACTTACTTCACTCTGTTTATAAATTTTGTGACGCAAATCAGAAATCATTTACAAAGACAAAAGAAAAGTTAGGCATTTTAAGAAATCAAAGCTGAAACAAGACTGTTCCGCAGTTAAATGACATTATTCATTTTCAAATTACTTTTGAATGAATACTAATTAATATTAACATTTCCAAGAATAAGGTAAATAAAATTATGATTTTTGATTCTGGATATAGAACAAATGAAGTAAAAAACTAAATTGTTTTCATTTTTCCATCCTCTCATTGTACTTACACATTATCTATTTAAAAATCAGTTTCTTTTTAAATAAACACACAAATGAACAACATAGAAAACAAACAAAAAAAATCCCTCTGAACTCAGATTTTATCTATTTGAAAGATCACCCATGGTAAGTTGGTCCATTTCTTCTTCATGAAACCCATGAGCCTATTTGTTCTACCTCTTGTCAATTGTAACAAATTACCTTTTCATTCTAGGATCCTGGAGCTTGAGAAACCTACAGTTGTATAAATCTCTTATGGTACAGGTGATCAAACTAAGATCACCAAAGTTGAAATGATTCTGTCAAAGTCATATAATCAGCCTTTGATCCTAGGTACATAAAAATATCTATACTATCATCTATCATAAAACTGATTATTATATCAAGGTATTTTTCTTCCCTTTCTTTTTGATAATTATATCATTTTTTTTCCGTCAGTGATAAAAAGACAGTCAAAGTTATATTACTCATGAGTAGCCAGGAGCCAAGGAAAAGTAAGAGGATATATAGCATTCAACTCTTCCAGACTGAAGATTGTGGACAAGCTTGTGTGTCACAGGAAGAACAAAAGAGCAGGCTCTGAGTCAGGAGAACTGGCTTTTAAACTCAAAGAAAGCTCAAAGTGGAAACTTGAAGGGCATTAATTTTCATAAAGGAGGTCAACATCATTTTTGATGAATAATGTGGTATTTCTTTTAACAAGGCAAGAAGGTGAAATTTTATTTATAACTTTACTTGGCTGCATAACTTCGGGCACTGGAAAGTGAGAATAATATTAATGAGTTGGAAAAATATAGCTATAGGTGTGCTAATGAAAACAACTCTAATTGCTAAGATCTTTTAAGCAATAACTGATTTCAGGAAAGCACATCCACTTATAATGACTATTATGTCAATTTAACAACATCAATATAGCCCAAAATGACAATTTAATGCTGATTGTATTCTATAAATGTTGATAACTATGCTTTCTTGTCCCTGCATGGAGCCTAACTGAAAAATGATTATCTTGCTTTCAAGGTTTATCAACTGTGGAATAAAGGTCAATGTGGTACTTTTGTTTCTTCTTGAAATTAACAAACATTTCAAGTCACAGATTTATCTAAATGATGAAAGGAATCCAGTTTAAGGTGCAAATAAGATAAAAAAATTTACAGAAAACTATATAATATTTATGTCCGACTTTTCCCATTAATCACATGTGAAAGTCTCCTCTACTGTAAAAAGTGAAGAGCAATATGAATTTAACTAAAAACAGATTCATTTATTCATTATTTTTAATAACATCAATGACCAGCATGTTAGGTTGGAGTATTTTGTTTTGCACTGATGAACAATGCAGATGTTTTCTATATAGAATTTATTCCTTTATATTGATATATACACATATAGGAGAGAAAAATAAAGATTTATAATTACATATGTCACTTATCTTCAAGAGCTGAGTTAACACATTTTGTCATATGATTCATTTATAAAAAGGACATTTTGACTTGAATTAGTAAGAATAATGCTACTCTACGTAGTGATATAACAAACAAATGTCTAAATATTAGTATTATGCTCCATATTGCAAAGTTTCAGTATGACTTGTTAAAGTTCAATATGGGGTATGATGGCCTACACTTTTATGGTGGATACACCAACAGGAATATGTGGTTACTAACTTTACTGTAGGAGGGGAAATGCAAAAGAGGAAGCTCATCACCTTTCTTAATTCACTTTGTTCTGTAACAAAATACCTGAGGTTAAGTACTTTATAAAGAAAAGAAGTAGCTGAGCATGGTGGCACATGCCTGTAATCCCAGCAGCTCTGGAGGCAGAGGTAGGCTGCATAATTTTGTGAGACCTTGTCTCAAAAAGTGAAAAAATGGGCTGGCAGTGCAGATCAGTGGTACAGCACTTGCAAAGCATGCAAGCACGTGGCCCTGGGTTCAACCCCCAGTACTGAAAAAAAGAAAGAAAGAAAGAAAGAAAGAAAGACAGAAAGAAAGAAAGAAAGAAAGAAAGAAAGAAAGAAAGAAAGAAAGAGAAAGGAAAGAAGAAAGAAAAGTTTATTTGGCCCAGGATTCTGCTGCTGGGAGGCCCAAACAGCATGGTACTACTTCTGATGAGGGTTTCTTGACTGTGTCATGACATGGTAGAGTAGAAAGGGAAATGACCACATATAGAAAGGCCAAGTACATGAAGTGGCCAGGCTTTGTAACAACTCCCTCTTGAGAGAACTCATGTAGTCACATGAGATCTAAAGATCTAACCCACTTCTGTGAGGCAGCGTTAATCCATTCATGACCTTGGAGGCTCCATGACCTAATTACCTTCCACTAGGCCTCCTGGTAAAGGTTCCACCACTTCAACACCATTAAACTGGGACCAATCTATCAGCACATCAACCTCTGGGGGACAAAAGCACATGCTTATAGCACCAACTCATAACTGCCTCATGTACATCCACTGAATTAATCCTGTGGCCCCAGTCCACCTACAAACAATTCAGCAAAATACAAAGAAATACATGATATTTGTGACTTCCACACTGAGTTCTGCTACAATTCATATTTCATTATTTCCAAGAAACAAAGCAGAAACCAAATAAAAAATTTGGTTTAATTAAAGTGGATAGTTTTTGTATCTGGTGGTATAAATTTTAACCACTAGCATAAAAAAGAAAAATGTGTGCACTAAATCTAGAAATGCCTAGGAAAAAATAGAAAATACAAGATAGAGGGTTCATTTTGAACAAAGGCAGAAAATATCCAGAAACATGGTCACACTCTCTCTTGATCTTGCAATTAAACTCATTAATTAAAGTCCCGTGTTATTTTGCATTTCTCCAATGCTTAATTGATCTTCTATAAGCCTAGCTTTAAAGGTTGAAAGAGCAAGGTCAATAGGCTTACATGAATTTTACAACTTGGTGTTATTTTACGTGGTCATTGGTGAATGCACTTTTCATTTGCCATGGACCTCTATGGTTTTATAGCTGTAATGAAGGGACTATTGCAATCTCTCAATGGAATTCATAGGACTTTTACTCAGATTAGCTACTTTGAGTATGTCAAGGAAGCTAAGATATAGGGAAGGATGGATTAGAGTTGGGAGGAAAAATGAGATTGAAAAAATCAAGGTAGACAGGTAATGACAAAAATTCAGATTGAGGAGATGAATTAACATCCTAGTTCAAGGTTTAAAATAAATAACAGAAAAATAAAAGTTCTACCACTATAATAATATGTGCACATAAGTGCTCTGTGTATTTTTATTTGCAACTATATCTGGAATAATTATGCATGGATATCTGATTGGAGACTGTTCAAGTGGAAAAAGCAGCGAAGACATTTTATTTTATTGACTAAATGTCCAGATTAATTACATCAGCACTAATTACATTGTTTAATAGTAGCTGTCCTGCTGTTACTCTTATATATCTGGTAAATAAAAACTACCTTTACCCAAAAGAATTGGCTGTTAGATGAACTGCATTATGCTAGTCAAGGATTAACCACCTGTCATACTTTTATTATAGATATATTTTGGATTGTAATTATCTGTGATGTATCATACACTAGGAAGAAAAATGCAAGATTCTCAAGGGAAGAGTTCTGATTTCCTTGGCTGCTGCTGAGTGAAGTTCATGAAATATTTTATTCTGCATAGTTGAAAGAATATATGATTGCACAATGGAGCTAGGAGGATAAAATCCTAGAGGCATGGTTTTCAAAGATGTTATAGACTATCAATTGAGATAGTTCAGAGTTGTTCAATTTGAGAATAAAAATCATAACAAATAATTGATTTGAAATACATCCTTTTACCCTTTCTTTTACCCCCAGCAGGAAGAGCATCTCTACCTGCATACTAAGTCCATATTTATGTCATTCCAAGATGTTTTGCCTCTATCCCAAATCCTTCCTTCTGCCTTCAACTATGCACAGGGTGCAGGGCAGTGGGACTGTAATTAGCTGAGCCCTCACATGAAGCCTTGTTGCATTCTGCTATTGTCAGACTACATATTATCCTCACTGCAGTTTGCACTAATCCAAACAGTAGACACAGAATATCTCACCTGCTGTTGACCTTCTTGCTCTTGCTGGCACTCTACCATGTATTCCTATGTACTTAAGTAGATAAATATCATTTATTTTCTCCCTCCCTCTCTCCCTCACTCCCCCACAAGTATTTCTTCCATCTCTCCATACATCAAGTTAGGATGTCCAAAGCAGGTAGAATTCCAACAGGTAGCTTCTCAGTTAATTTGGCAAATTCTAAAATCTAATCCCTAATTTTGAAAGTGTGGAGAATAACTTGGGTCAGTGCCTGGGAAGATCTAGCATGGAGAACATACAGGATAATCAAAAGGCATGTGGGAAGCTCATTTACAGATTATTTTTCAATTGTAATTTAATTTTTTTTTTCAGTACTGGCAGTTGAACCCAGGTCCCCACTCATGATAGGCAAGTGCCCTAGTACTAAACCACACCTCTAGCCCTTTTTCAATTTTTTTTTTTTTTTTTTTTTTTTTTTTTTTTTTTTTTTTTTTTTTTTTTTTTTTTTTTTTTTTTTTTTTTTTTTTTTTTTTTTTTTTTTTTTTTTTTTTTTTTTTTTTTTTTTTTTTTTTTTTTTTTTTTTTGCTGTTGAGACAGGGTCTCACTAAGTTGTACAGGTTGCCTCTGGCCTCGAATTTGTGATTGCCCTGCTTTAGCCTCCTGAGTCACTGGGATTACAGGTTTGCACTCATTTATGCATTTTTGTTCAAAAATTACTCTCACCAGATGATCAGGAGTCTCCATAATAAATACGTATGATGTGTATATAATCAGGTAGGCAGAAGTCAATGGGAAAGTGTATCCTATAAAGATGGAATTGATGGGAGGAGTCAAGATGGCGGACAGATAACACCCGCCTTCTGTTCCGAAGTAATGGGAAGCCTTGATTAGGGGTTTAAAACTCAAATTGAATAAATAGAAACAGTGATAATTTAGTTTGAGAGATAGAGAATGAAACTAGACATACACTGAAATCAAGGATTTGGCTTCAGAGGAGCTACACAGTGGCCAGCAGAGGGACCGCCGCCATTTCACCATCACACAGATCCCAGAGACTTGGAGGGGACTTTGTGCACACGCACCCACGGGGGCCAGACCCAACACGGAGTGCAACCTTGGCAGCACATTCTCACCCTGCCTGCGGGACACAAACTACAAATTCCGGGTGAGACAGTTTGAGGTGGCACACGGAATCGCCATCCGTAGTGGCCGAGGAGCGAATGGGAAACGGGTGCCAGTGATATGCATCTAGAGCCCAGATGCAGCTCCCTCCTGTTGTGGCGGGTCAGGTGTACAGATGCGATCTCCACAGATATATGGGCACACATATACCTGGATCCCAGACACACCAGAGGTGAGCCCAAATCAATCCACTGTACTGTGGCAAAATCTGGGGTTTGTGGAGGCGACTGAGCCCCACGTGGACAGAGAGCCCCTTTTTCGCAGAGCCTAGCAGCACAATTAGCCACAAGCAGAGCAGTTCCGAGTGCAATCACAGCACATGACAAAATCTGTTTCAGCTTCCATCTGGGTCGGCGAGAGAGCATATCCACCCTTGGGAGGATATGGTCCTCCCAAGTGGACCAACGTTTGAACGAGAAGAAAGAATCACTGGAGGCCTTCACAACCTAGTAAATGATATCTTCAAGGAAAATTTCCCAAAGATAGCACAGGAAATGGATATATACACCACTGAGACTTTCAGGACTCCCATGAAGGCTGACTTAAATAGATCATCCTCGAGACACGTCGTTGCTCAATTCCTGTCGTTAGAGACTAGAGACGCTATCCTGCAAGCAGCAAGACAGAAGTCCCTTGTTACTTGTAAAAAACAGCCAATAAAAATTACTTCAGACTTTTCCATATCAACATTGAAAGCTAGAAAGGAATGGACACAGGTGATTCAAATATTAAGAAAAAACAATCTCCAGCCTAGACTAATATATCCAGCAAAATTATCTTTGATAATATATGAGGAATATAAGACATTTAATGACATTGAAGCTTTTAAACGATATGCAACCACCAAACTAGCACTGGAGAGAATAATAAATCAATTACCACATCCAGGAGAGTTAAGACAACCCTACAAAAGAAATCAAAGAACTGGTTAGCTGAGATGAGTGCAACACAAGAAAAGTCCAAAGCAAACATGACTCATAAATCAGTAACAGGTAATGATTGGATAAATGACAATAAATGCTCCTCAATAATCTCCATTAAGGTAAATGATCTTAACTCACCAATTAAGAGACAGAGGTTGGCTAATTGGATGAAAAAATACAAACCATCAATATGTGGTATTCAAGAAAATCATCTAACTCACAAAGACTGGAATAAACTGAGAGTTAAGGGCTGGGAAAATGTATACCTAGCAGGGGGAGAACAAAAGAAAGCAGGTGTGGCAATTTTAATTTCAGATAGATTAAATTTCACTCCAAAACTAATTAGAAGAGATAAGGATGGTCACTACATTTTAATACAAGGAACAATCTATCAAGAATCAATAATTCTCCTTAATATCTATGCCCCAAACATAGGAGCTCCTAGCTTTATAAGACAAACCTTATGAAATATAAAGAGCTTTATTGGACCAGAATCAATAATAATGGGGGACTTCAATACCCCACTTGTGTCAAGAGACAGGTCATCAAAACAAAAAATCAACAGAGAAACGTCAAATATAATCTCCACTCTAAACCAGCTGGACCTTACAGATATATACAGAATATTTCATCCACATGATGAGGAATACACATTCTTCTCAGCTCGACATGGTACGTTTTCTAAAATAGATCATATGCTAGTCCATAAGAACTCCCTCAACAAATACAAGAAAATAGAAATTATTCCATGTTCCTTATCAGATCATAATGGGATAAAATTGGAGATCAAGAACATGAATAACTCCAGAAACTTTACAAAATCATGGAGACTGAATAATTCACTACTGAATGACCCATGGATTGTCGGTGAAATCAAATTGGAATTTAAAAAATTCCTACAATCAAATGATAATGAAAACACATCATACCAAAACATATGGGATACAGCAAAGGCATTTTTAAGAGGGAAGTTTATAGCATTAAGTGCATTCATCAATAAAATAAAAATGAGCCAAATAAATGACCTATTGACACTGCTTAAGACGCTAGAAATCCAACAAAAAAGCAACCCTAAATGGAACATACAGAGGGAAATTACAAAAATAAAGGGAGAAATATCCCAATTAGAATCTAAAGAGATAATTCAAAAAATTAATAAGACTAAAAGCTTTGAAAAGTTTAATAAAATAAAAACCCCTCTGGCTAACCTCATCAAAAAGAAAAAGGAAAAATCTAACATAGTACGGATTATGAAAGATAATGGATCCATAACCACCAACTCCAACGAAATACAGAAAATTGTCAGGGATTACTATGAGAGACTGTATTCCCAAAAATATGAAAATGCAGAAGAAGTGGACAAATTTATTAACACGTATGACCTACCAAAACTAACCCCAGATGACATAACTGACTTAAACAAGGCCATTACATATACAGAATTAGAAAAGGTAATTAAAAGTCTCCCAACAAAGAAGAGCCCAGGTCCTGATGGATTCATGGCAGATTTTTACCAAACTTTTAGATAAGGTATCATACCTGTCTTCCTCAAATTATTCCAAAGAATAAAAAAGGAGGGAACACTCCCAAATACATTCTATGAAGCTACCATCACCCTGACACCTAAACCAGGAAAAGATTCATCTAAGATAGAGAATTATAGACCCATCTCCCTTATGAATCTAGATGCAAAAATATTCAATAAAATTCTGGCAAACAGAATACAGCAGCATATGAAAAAGATTATTCACCATGACCAAGTGGGATT
>VMDO01020831.1:0-36694 GCA_007922755.1 Pedetes capensis
GTTTACGTAAAGCAGACTGAAAGGTGCTGGTCGTACTTTATGCATCTTAAACACGAAGGTTGTTTTTCTGCTGCAAATATCTTTGCAGGGACTGGACAAAAGGGTCTTCTGATGAACTGAAACTTCGTGAATGGAAAGGATTCCTTTAATGAACCATTTGGAAGAAGACTTAAAAATCCTTTCAGAAATTGTGATAGACTATCAGCATTACTTCATCAAATCTGAATTATGTTTAAATGGGAAGCCAACACGGTGGTGTATCACAGCAATTTTGCCTGGGGTTGCTTTTCATTTCTGTAATTCTGCAGGTAGTTTAAATACCAGAATACATTTGCAAACCAATCTGCTCTTCACTGGAGCTGTTTGGGGAGACTTGGTGAGGGGAGCTTTGGGCTCCTACCATGTGCAGCACCCTGTGACAGCTAGTGAGTGGGGTAAAATGCCATCTTATTTTTATTCTTCTTTATTTTAGTTGTCTCCCCTTATTAGTAAATGGTGCTGGGGTGCACAGTCATACGGCATTGGCCTTTTCCATTACGCATCCATTACATCAGTTCTGGCAACACTTCATCAACCACAAGGTTTATGGAGCCTTATGGCTGATCTGTAGTAAAACCCAAGTGCATATCTGGGTTATGTTCCCCTATTTTTCCAATGTACTCACGAAGTTACATCGTTTACATTGAGATTATCCTGTCCCCCTTTATCCCTCTACAGTGATTCTCCTCCCCATCCCACGTTCTGCAATCTTCGCTTCCCTCTGCTAGTTCCCTCCCTCCTTCTTTCTCTTTACATTGTCCCTTCTTCGCTAAGTTTAATTGTGCAGTAAAATGCCATTTTGAAGGCACTTACATGCATGGCCTTTGAGACATTCCTTAAAAGATCACAGGATTTTAACGAGAAAAAATGGGATGGGGCACAGGAAGAAGGAAAAGGAGGCCAGGCTCAAAGAACGGTTGGGCAAAGGCAAAGGGGCCGTAGAAAGTGTTAGAGGGACACAGGATTGGCTGGTGCAGGGGATAAAGGAGCAAAGGTTACAGAGAGCACTAGAGAGTCTTTGTGGTGTGGAGTAAGTTAAGAGGGACATGATTAAACTTTCCTCGTGTATCTGAGCTGAAATTGGGAAAAGCTGAAGGCAGAGACCACTTAGGAGCATTTTGCAAGTGTTCAAATTTAAAAAATAATAATGTAATATGGGTAGAAGCTATACACTAGGATAGCAGCAATGGGAAGAGCAAGGAGGGACAATGGGTTTTCATTGTTTTTTTTTCTTTTTGCAGCGCTGGGGATTGAACCCACAGCCTTGCGCATGCTAGGCCAACATTCTACCATGGAGTGATAGGCCCCGCCCCTGGGGTAGGGTGTTTTTGTATTATTTTGTTTTCATTTTTGGTTTTGGTTTTGGTTTTGGTTGAGACAAAGTCTTGCCTATGTGACCCAGGCTGGCCTTGAACTCGTGATCATCCTGCCTCCACCTCCTGAGTGCTGGGATTGCAGGTATGCGCCACCATGCCCAGCCAGTGTTAGATGTTTAAAAATCTTAAGTCCGATCCCCAGGACTTGGCAACTGTTAATATGTGAAAAGCTGTGAGGGATGGGCATTCTAGGACAGCTGCGAGGCTTCGAGTCTGACAGTGGGGAGGTGCCAAAGCCATCGCCATAAACAGAGGCCACCAATGCAGGTTTGCGGTGGGTGGAAATGCGCTTGGCCCTGGATATCTATCCTGAGTCCAACGTACTAGCAAATGGCTATAGGGCAAGGCATAGACACACCCTTATAATCTCTAACATGTTCATGATTATGAGTGACACTGTGTTGCATGGGCTGCGGTTTAGCTCAGTTGGCAGAGCGCTTGCTCTGCATGCTCTGAGGCCCTGGGTTCCATCCCCAGCACCACAAAAATGGGAGAAGGACCTGGCAGCCCACTCCCGAAACAATCAGCCATCAAAAACCCTATGAATAGCACAGAAGCGCTGACTTGGTGTTGGGCATGGCACAGTGTTGGGAAGTGTTCCATTCTGTCAATATGAGTCAGACTTGATGGCACCTGACAGTAACAACAGCATTGGTTGAACAGCTGCGGGTGGTGGGAAGGGAGTTAGGGATGCAGAAAGAAGATGGTGGAGCTTTCCAGAAGGCCACTGGATACCAGGCCTGTGCCTCAGGAGGGAAGTCCTGGGGAAGAGTCACTACACAGGGGCAGGGACGACAGAAATGCTACAGAGCAGCAAGAGGAGGGGACCAAAGCCAGAGGTCTCAGGCACAGGGACTTTTAGAGGCCAAGAGAAAGACAGTCAGGAAGGAAACCATCAGAAGGGCAGGGTGGAGAAAGAAGAGGAGATGTTAGGTGCAGTCAATTCAGGTCTGACGCACGACGACCTTATGTCCAACAGAACCAAACAGTCGCCAACACTGCCATGCACCCTGTCTTTTCATACTGCAGTTGCTGTGTTTCTTCTCATTGAGTCGTGCCACATCAGCAAAAGGAGATCCCAGGGGCTTCACTCCATGCCCATCATTAAAGTTGACTCTACTTTGAGGAGGCAACTCTTCCTCAGTCATTTCTTGAATGCCTTTCAACTTGGGGAGCTCATTTTCTAGCACTATATCTGGCAGTGCTTCTCTGCTATTCATAAGGTTTTCAATGGCTAATTGTTTGGGGAGTGGGCTGCAGGGTCCTTCTCCCTAGTCTGTCTTAGTCTGGAAGCTCAGCTGAAACCTGTCCACCATGGGTGGCCCTGCTGGTATCTGCGATACCGGTGGCATAGCTTTCAGCATCACAGCAACACACAGGCCCCCACAGAAGTTGACAGACACATGGGAGGCAAGAGGGCATAGAGTTGCTGGAAACTGAGGCTCGGGAGTCTCAATATAATGAGAGAACAGAGGCCGGGAGACAGAAAAGGCCACACAAGTTGGCGCTAGAGCTCCTCACTGAGCATCGGTTCCTGCTGCGTCCTGGGCTGAGAGCCAGGCTGGCCTTGCCCTTTGCACCCAGCCGAGGAGCTCCAACTCTGTTAGACGGCCACCCTCGGAGGATTGCACCTGCTAACTGGCTTCTTCAAAGCACACGAGAGCCTAGGGCGCTGGTGGCAGGCAGGGACTCTCAACCAGCCGGGCTTCACCCCCAAGCGTATCACCCCCCCCAACACTTGGCCTCCTGCTTCAACATGGTGGTGGGGGCTGGGAACCACATCTCACTGTCTGGAGAAGAGAAGGAGATGGAATCTCCCATTTGCTCTGTTCACCATGAGCCTGGAGCTGAGCTCAATGAAATAATGTGAATGTGAGCTACCAGTGGGAAGAGGGGACGTGAGGCTGGCGAAGCAGGAGGATGCTCTTTCAGGAAGGATCGACAAGGACCCTGTCACTCTGGGTCCTCCGCTAGAACGTGGGCATCATTTCCCAAAGCAGAAACCTGCATTAAAATGTTTTGCTTTACACCAGGATTCTACCACTGCAACCAAGCATAGCGACTCGCTGCTTCCTTTCTTAATGTATAGGATAAGCGCTATTTCCTATTTTTAGTGCATGTGTCAAAGCATCTACACATTAGCATTGTACATACTTTTTTGGATTCTTTGCCTTTTTCTGTTGAGAGTACGATATTGCCTTTCAAAATGATGTTAAGCTCTGGATTGGGGAAGCAAAAGAGAAATGGGCCATGAGAACACAGAAGCCAGCAAAGGCAATAAATACCAAGCACTGGGGCCAACTCTCTCAATCACAGGATGTTTTCAGGAGGGGATGAAAATTCATGCCTACCCTCGGAAGGAAAAGAGCCTTTCTCCCGAGCTGCAGCAGCAGCCTTGGCAGGATATGCTTAGGCCTCCCCAAGGGACCTGGCTGGTTGTCATATTTGCGTGCCTTGGAGAGAAATACAATCTCCAAGCTGGCTGCACAGCTGGGCAGCTGTTTGCAGTGAAGTCACTGTCCCTGCAAACCAACTGTAAGCCCCATGCCTCCCTGAAAGCCAGGGTAGGCAGGAGAATTGGCTCCCTCTGTATCCAAAAATGCACCCAGGAATGGAAGGCCAGACCTGAGCTCAAAGACTTTCTGATCGGGGTAACAGCATTTGGATCCATATGGAGGTCTGGGGTGCTGTTTCACCCAGCTTCTAATTCAGCCCCGTTTCTCATGGGGGAAATTTAACCAAGCTCTCCAAGCCAAAAATATTTGGGACATTTGAAAAGAGGTAATGTAATTAAAGCTATGTCCACCCACTGCCCAAATGATGAGAGAAAATGAAAAAAATTCTGGAGCACCGGTTGTTTGCATGACCTAACGGTCAGCTATAGGTCTACAACTCCCTGTACCTGCTCCCCACCCCAGCCCCACCCCAGCATTTAGTGTTTCTGAGAAACACCCAAGGCTGGATCTACACAGGACAGACCTCCACACATACACATCCATTCTTTCCCAACCCCTCCATTCCAATGGCCCCTGGGTCTACGAGACTTTTCCAGTGGACAAATTGAAATGCGCAGTGCAGATCTCACCCAGAGAGCTGGGTTTTCCACGCGGAGCAAGCAGCTGCCATTGAAACGCAGGACTGTAGGGCTGGATCAGAGCCTCCACTGCTGAACCTGGAGGCCTGCAGTTGGCAGCAGCAAGTGGGCACAGCCAAAGATGTCGTAATGAAAGAACCAGTTTCTCCCAGCACCAGCAAGAACGTGCCTCGGTGGAGGCTGCGTGCAGGGAACATGGAAGCTGAACCTGAGATAGCAATAGTGTGGCTCTGCAGATGGGGCCTGCAGTCCGGGGCAGCCATGATCAGTTCCCATGGCTCATGCAATGCCTTGCACTCCTTCCCAGGGCAGGAAACAGAAGCAGGCCCCAGCCTGGGAGGAGATTCAACACTTTCTACATCCGGGGGATCTGGGACAGCTGCTTGTCCTGAGGCCCCCTGGTGCACACTGTCCTGCTCAGGAGCCAGTGAGGCCTGTCCCAAACCATCCTATCTTTTTCATATGAGGGTGTGCCCGACCCTGGGGACAAGCTCTGTTCCCCTCCCACCCCAGGACAATCAGAGGTTTTCCAGAGGGACCTTGGACTCTGTCAAACTGTTGATTTGAAATATGTGAAATTGTCCCTTCTTTTGTAGATCAGACGTGGATCCTAAATATATGCTGCTCAATGTCACAAGAGAAATCAGGAGAAAAGTGTAAGGTATGGGGTAGAAAGAGCACAATTTGGAGAGCCAGATCTGGGTTCAAATCTCAGCTCTACCACTTCATTCTACAAATACATATTGGGTTCCTGCTATGTGCTTTGTACAGCTGTACGCGCTGGACAGAGAGTGGTGGTGAACACAGATGCCCCTGCTCTGTGTGGCCAATTCTAACAGGTGCTTGTCTTTTGGAGCCTCTTCCTAGCTGTACGATTGGGCCGGTCGCTCTACCACTCTGAGCTTCAGCTAATATCGTGAGCGTTCAATGGGGTGATCCACATTAGGCCCAGAATGCATGAGCCTAGCGAATGTTATTTCAATGGATGTTATTTCACTATGGCTCATAGAGGAATCCTAGTAAATACCAGTGGTCCAAAAAAAGTAGACACATTTTAAGAGATGCTGTCTACCTATTACTTTACAAAGCCAAATGGAATTATGGAAGCAATGTGTGATGTAACATGCACTCAAAAGCTGGTGTTTGTCGAATGAATGCTAGAGGTACTCATTCTTGAAACAGCAAAATGGAGAGTTTTTGCCCTAAAATGTATATACATTTTTATCACCCTCTACTTGTGGGATGTCTTAGGGGAACTGCCAAGGCCATTGTCTATAAGCCCTGAAGCCCTGCAGGACCATGGTGCAGCTAGGGCCAGGGCCACTGCAAGCAAAGCCCAGGGGTCCCAGAGACCACTGCTCCCCACCCACCTGCCTGGCAATCCCAAAGACACCAGCTGCTCTCAGCTCCCATGTAAACCCGGAGCAGTGTTGGCACAGGAATGGTTCAGGGAGGTCCAAGCTGGTTCCTCTTTCTCAATAGGCATGAAATCATTAAACCCAAAGAAAATAATGGTGAAATAGATTGATAGAGACAAAGCAAAGACTGAGCTGCAAAGGAGACCTAAAAATCACCTATAGCGATGCGGGATTTTAAAGAATCAACACCTATCTGGCTCACGGTAAAAGATATGCAAATTGGCCAGTTCTTTCTCCAATCTCCTATCCCACTGAGTAATGCAAATAAAGATCCCTTTTGCAGTCCAGGAGCCTGTTTTCCAAGCTCCGTGTGCAAACAGGCCACAGGGCTATTTCACAGGTTAGCACACACACCATTTACAGCTGCATAAATCATGCAGGTATTAGTCAGTGCAAAGTTGCTGTCTGGCAGCACAGCTCATGACGGTACCTTCATTGTCTTCGCTGTCCTGAGAGCCATGGGGATTTCTGAGTCTATGCACCACAAGTGGGTCACACGAAGGTGAGATCAGTAACCGCACTAACCTTTTTTCGTACACTTTTCTGGTGGAAGCTGAGAAAGAATGTAGAGAACAAATGAAGTTGTCCGGGTGTTGTATGTGTTCCTGCTGGTTTGAAGGTATTTCCCAGCCCAGTCCCTTGTGCTATTGGTCAATTGTGGGTTTTAAAAGGAGGTGCACTAGACAGCCACGCAGGTAAATCCTTTAGTCCCACAAACACTTACACAATGTCTCTGAGGGTTAGCCACAGAGCCAGGCATTGGGCACCTCTGAGTACAAGAAGGAAGTGGTTATGGATCCTATCTATGGGGGCGATAGGCCATAAATATGACATGCAATTAATATGGATCACATGCTAAACACAAAATAAAACCAGGTAATACAACAAAGAAATAACTGACTTGGTTGAAAAAATTCCAATCTCCTCTCCCTGGAGCCATATCTACCAATTTGTAAGAATCTGGAAATATTTTTTGACTGTTCCCCCTATATGGTTGTCTGTTTTCCTATGTCTATTTTAGTGGCTTTTACTGCGTATTTTCCTTCTACCCTAAGTTGCTTTAAATCCTTGGAGATAGTTTGCAAACAACAAATGACTATTCTGTAATATTCGCTGGAGACATACGTAATATTGGGCCAGATGAAAATCCAAGCTTTTCAAGTCGGTTCTGCAATTCACAATCACTCAGACACTTCACATCCACCATGATGATAGAAGCTTGGCCTCTTTTCTGACAGTGGAGTCCTTGAAATAGGAAAGCATTAAATTCATTAAGCCAGCTTTACCAGGCTTGGGAGGAAGCTCTGTGGTAGAGTGCTTGCCTAGAATGCTCCAGGCCATGAGTTTGATTCCCCAGCACAGAAAAAAAAAAAAAAAAAAAAAAAAAGGAGAGAGATTGACGGAAAAGAGCATGCTTTAGCAATAAATCCTAACACTTTACATGTTTTTTTCAGTAAATCTGCAACCCTTTACTCATTTGTCACCCTATCTCCCCCCACTCTTGGAGGGGCACAGGCAATAAAGCACCCATCACCACTTCTGCTGTTTTCTGCCAGGACTCCCTGCTGGCCTTAGTGGCCTTGACACAAGCCCGTGGGAGGGTGTCACTCTACCCAAGGTTCTTGGGATTCAATTATTTCCAACTTTTCAGCTAATGGGAGAAAAATCTGGACAAAATGAACGAGAACTTCCATTACCACTCAGGAGCCCTGAGTAAGACTCAGGCTCCGGGAAGATAAGAAGTTAATTAAATAGGAAAGAGCTGAGAGAGATTTTTTAGTGAGTTAAATAAAAGTTATTTATCCTTGCCCTCCTTTTGATGGCAGTACAGAGAGTACAGAGCATTCGGTTATTGCAAACAGTAGTGGTTTTTCACACTTGCAATTTAACTCTGAGCATAACGAGATGGTAGTTTTTAATTAACCGCCGGCAGACTTTGTAATTGCTGAATTGGCATTTAAAGAAAGTCAGCTACTCATTCTCTGGCACACAAATTGATTTATATAGATTTGTGCGAGCCTTGATAACAGCTTTCCAAACCTGTGCAGCCTCAAATTTCAATCCGTGTTATTCCACTGATCTCTTGACTCCCCCACCCCAAATCTGACCATTCCACCTACTTAACAAAATCCAGGAGAAGACCCATTTGTCAAGCCTTTTCACAGAGATTTTTCATTTAAGAGTTTATTTATTGTACCTAATTTCTATCATGTTACCAGTCTTTTTATATGGCAGTGCAAACGACTGCAAGATAATTACTGAGCATCGGAAGATCGCCACCAATTTTAAGTAATGACTTTGCTTTTATTGGTGATCGATCAATGTCCAATTAGGAAGAACATTGTATACAATGTACAAAAAGTTGCCAGTTGGTACCTGAACAGCTCTAAAGCTATGTTTCTTTTTCAGGAACAGTAGTACTTAGTAAAGGTTATTTTCCTCCTTTTCTGTGGGTTTGGGAAACTGAATGCCCACACTTCCAGACCACTAGGAAACAATCTAACACTAGCAAGAAACAGGGCACCGCGCGTTGGCACTTTGGATTTGTTTTTTCTTTTCTTTTTTTTTTTTTTTTTTTTGGTGCTGGCAGCCAGCTTAGGCAGATCTGGTGACATTTGTTCCCCAAACAGGTGTCTATGGTTTCCTCAGCCTCCCTAAAATAACCTCCCAAAGAACCCTCATCAATTTCAGTTGCCTCCAGGGAACACACACAGGGAAGAGAGGAGTCGAATGGCGTCCAACTGGATGATTAATCCACTTACCCCGTCACATGGTTGCCTAAAGTCTGGGCAGTGAGTCTGGTTACTAAAGCTGGGTGAGTTTCACCCTAGGCTTTCCGCTAGCAACCCATCCCTCCCTGCCTGGTAGATATTATGGTAATCACAATACTGACAGTGTGACATCAGTCACCCCCATAGCAACAGACTGATGTGAAAATCACATGATTAATTTAACCTAAGTTCAAACAGAAGGAGGCACTGGTCGACTTCAGAGGCAGACTGCCATGGGAAAATGTCAAGAGATGTAGAGAAGTTATCATTATGCGCAGAAAGGAAGGAGCTGCTACCGAACCAATGGTGTCAAGAAACTGAGAAGAAAAAAAAGAGAAATCAAGCAAATGCCAGTATCCAGGCCACCATCAAAAAACCCACAGTCACAGAGGGGTAATCTTACCATATGCCCTGGAGAAAACAGGAAAGTGGAAGAAAGCTCTATTAATTTGTTAAGGATTGCTCACTTAAGAAAATAAGCAGAAGCCGGGCTCGGTGGCTCATGCCTGTAATCCCAGCAACTTGGGAGGAAGAGGCAGGAGGATCGAGAGCTCAAGACCAGAGGCAGTCTGTGTAATTTGGCAAGACCCTGTCTCAAAATAAAAAGTAAAAATATGGGCTGAGGGTGCAGGTCAGTGGTATAGCTCTTGCAAAGCCTGCAAATGTGAGGGCCTGGGTTCAACCCCCTGTTGTTGTTGTTGTTGTTGTTGTTAGGTGCCGTCGAGTCGGTATCCGACTCATAGCGACCCTCATAGGGTTTTCAATGGCTGACTGTTTCGGGATTGCCTGGGGAGTGGATTGCCAGGTCCTTCTCCCATTTTTGGGGTGCTGGGAATTGAACTCGGGACCTCAGAGACTGCAGCGCAGCGCTCTACCCACTGAGCTAAATCCCAGCCCCCAAAGAGTTGTTGTTGTTAGGTGCCATCGAGTCAGTATCTGACTCACAGCGACCCTCATAGGGTTTTCAATGGCTGACTGTTTCGGGATTGCCTTGGGAGTGGATTGCCAGGTCCTTCTCCCATTTTTGTGGTGCTGGGAACCGAACTCAGGACCTCAGAGACTGTAGCACAGTGCTCTACCAACTGAGCTAAATCCCAGCCCCTCAACCCCCTAGTACTGCAAAAAAAGAAGAAAGAATGAGAAAGAAAGGAAGGAAGGAAGGAAAAAAAGACAGAAAGAAAGAGAAAGAAGGGAAGAAAGGGAGGGAAAAGAAAAGAAGAAAAGAATCAGGAAAGAGGGCAGGTAAATAATGGAACACTGCAGAAGTTTGATGGTTTTGGCCTTTTCAAAGCATTTCATGTCTCATTTCACTCTCTGGACACTCCTATAAGAGAGCGGAGACAGATATTACCATCTACATCGCAAAAGGCTTCTTGTTTCTGTTGCTTTGCTTTAAGGAAAGATCTGTCAGATTACTAGCTGGGGTTTCTCAAGAAAAACTGCTGCAATTTTTAAAACGATTATGCAAGACAAAATGTAACTGTGAGAAAGCACAATGCCTTCATTAAATACCAGGGGAGGGAGGGAGCGTCTGAAAGGGCTTAAGGGAAACGTGGAGCCTGCCTGCCTGGAGTCAGATCCCAGCTCTATCACTTACCAGCTGGGTGATGCGGCATTGGATAAGTGAACTAACCCACTCTGTCTCCTCTTCTTCACTGGCAATGGGGATGACGGTGGTACCCACCTCATAGGGCAGTCATGAGGATTCAGTGAGTCATAATATACCAAGCACTTGGCACACAGCAAGCACTATATAAGTGCTTTCCTTTATTCTGATTATTCATGAGCCCTAGCCTCAGAAAGTTTCCACATCATCTCTTTTTGGGAGACCGCCTGGGAACATCAGGAGCTGTAGGCTTGGGAGAAGGACCTGGCAACCCACTCCCTCCAAAATAATCCTCCATTGAAAACCCTATGAATAGCAGAGAAGCACTGACAATAGTGTTTCGCCTGTTGTAGATAGGGGTCGCTATGAGTCGGACACTGACTCCACAGCACCTAACAACAACAATAGGGCTCTATAACTTCAACCTTCCCAGAATCTGCGAAAGACTGGAGCGTCTTTGGGTGGATGGTTAGAAAGTCTCAGTCACTGAGCGGTCCCGGCTGTGGCTCCAAAGCTTCTGAATAGCACATCCGCTTCTAAACAAACATGTAATGCAAATATTTACCAACATCCAAACATTGGATTCACGAAACAAAGCCTTTGAAAATTGACACATTTGTTTCAATCAAAGCAAATAAATGATAGGCTTGGGTTATTAGGCGGCAAGAGCATTTTGTTTACATTTCCCAGAATTGCTTTCAACAAAAAAGCAGGCAGCAGGTGGAACCGCTTCCATTGGAAACAGGGAGACTGCTGGAGTGAAATAGACGGTTCTAAAATATCTTCCTGGTCAAACCTCTGGAGCCTGAAAACCAGCTGGGTTGAGAAAGGATTAAACCAGACGCTCTCAACTTTGGGTTGAGCTCCCTATCACGGCCAGACTATTCTGTCTGAAGCTTTTCTCTTGAAATTCCAGCTCATGCATATCCATGATTCTATTGTCTGTATTGTTGCATTTAAGAATTCCTGTACTCTGCGGAATCCTGAAATATTTGACTAATGCTTGCGGTATTTCCTCGTTTCCATTTGCGTGGTCCTGGGCATTAGCTTGTTTTTTGTGTTTTTCATTCTCTCCCTAGCTGCAAAGACATTTTATTCCTTTTCTTGAGGGAGGGGAGTTTTAATTGCCAATTGACTAGGTATTCAGCGTGATAAGGTACCTAAATCCTGAGAGCTTCCTCTTTTCATTAAAATGGAGATCCAATTTCTCTTCCCTTAATGCCACATGCTGTCATTAAACCAAAATAACGGAAATAGTAAAAGCCAGGTGTCACTTTGGTCTCCGGTTTGATGTGCGGCACAATTTTCTCTCCTCAAGTTTAATCTGCCAGTTATTTACCAACCCCATCCTTCAGAAGAATGCACAATTTAAATGTAAATGCAATTTACATAGGGGAGCAGATAGTAGATTTGCTGTTGCAATTGCCAATAACCATTTGCAAAGGGGGAAATCAACTAAAGCAGAGATCAGCAGCTGTCAGCCTGAAGTTTGCTGTCATTTACCCTCTCAGATAACTTTCCTCCTGAAGCCACCTGCCTCTGGGCTCAGGTATGCAGGGAAAAGAGAATGGGGGCAGCCACTTTCCAGAATCTTTCTACTGATGGAAAGAAAGGCTGGGGTTTAGCTCAGTTGGTAGAGTGCCGCTCTGCATGCTCTGAGGCCGTGGGTTCGATTCCCAGCACTACCAAAATGGGAGAAGGACCTGGTAGCCCACTCCCAAAACAATCACCCATTGAAAACCCTATGAATAGCACAGAAGCACCGACACAGTGCCAGGCATGGCATAGTGTCAGGGAGTGTTTTGTTCTGTTGCACACAGGGTCACTATGAGTTAGACCCAACTCAGCACACCACCACCACCACCACCACTACAAGGGTTAAAAGTGTCAATCCAGCCAGGCATGGTGGCACAGGCCTGTAATCCCAGCGGCTGGGGAGGCGGAGGCAGGAGGTTTGCAAGTTCGAGACCAGAGGCAGTCTACAAAATTTAGCGAGACCCTGTCTCAAAAAGAAAAAAAATGGGCTGAGGGTGCAGCTCGGTGGTCCAGCACTTGCAGAGCAGTCAAGCACAAGGCCCTAGGTTCAACCCCCAGTACCAAAAAAAAAAAAAAAAAAAGTCAATTGGCTGAAAGATCCAGGGCGAGCAATAGTAGGCCTTGCAGATGGGCTAGGAGTGCAGTGAGCAAGAAGAGAAATGAGTCAGGCTGGATGGGTTGGGGCCAATTTGTGAAGGATCTTGTGAGCCACGCCAAGGGCCTTGGCTTTCACCCCCAGGCACCTGTAGAAGTTTCTAACAAGGATGTGCCATGATTAAATGTAGGTTGATACGGGATGGAAGATGGGTTGGTAGGGCAGAGTCTAGAGGCTATGAGACTACTTGGGGGTTATCCCTGAAGTCTAGAAAAAATCATTCCGTTTAGGGGAGGACCAGAGAGGAAGCTGCATGATTCATGAATGACTGAAGAGGCAGAAAAGCCCAGACAGGACGCCTAAAATGGTGTCACCTCTTCACTTCCCTTGCACAGGTACCATGGCTGTAACCCGCTTTGTTCTAGCCATGAGCCCGCTTACATAAAGAACCATATGGAGTTGGGTCTACACAGCAACGACACTTAAAAAATTAGTCTGCGTGCGTCTCGTCAATGCTTGATTATCCACACTCCTTGAAGGCGGCAGCAATACAGATAATCCATAACCCTCTTCTCTTTGGCTTCGGAATTAATTACACCTTTTAGAGCAAATTTGCCTTCCTAATTAATCTTTCTTAGGCTCATATAAAAATTAACTAATATTCTCCAGGCAGACCCATGCCAGTTTGGCAGGGAAGCGAGGGCAGGGGAGGCAGGCCAGGGAGCAGGTGGGGATCCACCTCCAATCAACCCAAGGAGGGGCAGGGTCCAGCTCACTGACAGGTGGCCCTGGAAACAGAGACTCAAGCCCCTTGGGTCACTGAGCACCTACTGAGCGCTGGGCATCTTGGTCCACTGACGGTGAGAAGAGGCATAAAATACAATGTTGGCTCTCAGAGAGTCCCAGGTACTGGGGAAGATGAGAGAAACAAATGGTTTAATGGGGGCAGTGAGTGCTCTGACTTCCCTTCAAGAGAACAGGCAGGAACGGGGTTAATGGAGAAAAAACATCTCCACAAATCTGCACAAAACAATGAAGGTAGAGCTGCTTAATTACCATTTTATAAACACAGCAGCAAATAGGCTTTTAATAAAATGGGTGTGTATGATTTCTTCTTTTGGTGAACCAAATTAGTAAATTCTTCTAATGTGAAGTAAGACGTGATCTTCCCCAGCGATTTTCAGACTGTGACATGAGCCCAAGTGCTCCTGGGAGGTGCCCTGAGCTGCCATGAAGGGGTGGGGGCACGAAGAAGCCCCACTTCGAGGCAGTCAAGACTCTATGCTCACCTGCTTTACATACTGGGTTTCTGCTATGATTGCATTTCAAAGGAACATTTCATGGCCGTGCCAAGGTAGGAAGCTACCCACCTACCCTGTTTTCCAAGCTGCATTTTTTCCCCCCTAGTGCTGAGGATTGGGCTGGGATTTAGCTCAGTTGGTAGAGCACCCGCTCTGTAGTCTCTGAGGTCCTGAGTTCGATTCCCAGCACCACAAAAATGGGAGAAGGATGTGGCAATTCACTCCCGAGGCAATCCCGAAACAATCAGCCATTGAAAACCCTATAAGGGTCACTATGAGTCGGACGTGACTTGATGGCACCTAACAACAACGCCTAACAAATGCTGAGGATTCAACCCAGGAGCTTGGGCATGCTATGCAAGCACCCTACCACTGATTTACAACCGCAGCCCTGGGCTTTTTGAGACAAGGTCTCACTGTGTAGCCCAGGCTCACCTTGAACTCACCATCCTCCCCCCTCCACTCCCCTACACCCTGACAGAGTGCTGCACCCCAAGTGCCAAGCTGGTTCTTAAAATCAAAATGGCCCTCGCCTCTAGTCCTGCCCTGAAGACAAACCGAGTCTTGGGTGTTGATACATTCTGACCGTGGAGGCTCTCTTCCTGATATCCTGGAAGTCCTACATAGGGAGACTCGAGGTACCAACATAAACTGCCTGCAAGAAATCCTGTGGGGATAGACTGACATCCACGATGGAGTTCTTCACCTCAAAGGGATGATGTTCTAGACAGTGAAACCCAAAGCATACAAAGGAAAAGGTAAATAAAAAGTCAAAATTCAGGGCTGGTATCCCAGTGGTAGAACTCTTGCCTAAAATGTGTGAGGCCCTGAGTTTGTTCCCCAGGCACACACATACACACACGCGCGCACACACACACACACACACACACACACACACACACACACACACACACACATGTTCCTCAGCAAATGCCATCATGGGCGGTATCCAGAAGTTCAGAAGCAGAGAAATCTCATCACTAGTGGGGGTGTTCAGGGGAGGCCCCCCAGGGGAGGTCTGCATGGGCAGCAAGCAGAGGGCTGGGTGTCCCAGGCCGGGGGCACATCATGAACACAGGTCCGGAAACAGGAACGGGAAGGAGACCACTTTGGGGGCATGGATGAATCCCGCTGAGCCAGTCTGCACGGGCATGACAATGCCTCCCACCATGTTGTGGCTCTGCTAATCTCAATGTCCCCTCATCTCAGGAGGACATGAAGACGGAGAATGAAAGGGAACAGGAGTTTGCTGGGAGGCAACATGCACACTGGGACTAGACGGAAATCTGGAATGAGAACATCTCTTATACCCTCATTCTGTGACTTCTGCATGGTGGACACAGACTTAGCAGAAGAAACCTAAAAGGTGGCCTGTGGAGATAGTCGGGGTGGGATAGTGGAAGAGACCTCAAAATGCAATCTGAACCAGAAACCCGAGTGACCAGGGCAGGTGTCTGTCCCAGAGCTCACTCCTCCGCTCTCCTCAGCCTGCTGTTTAGCTCCTATATGTCCTTGACACACCTTGCCTGGAAAGGGCATTTTTCTTGGCTGTCTATTTTGGTGAGTGTTGGGGGGGTGGCGGGCATTCGGGGTCATTGTCTGGGAATGAATCCTAGACAGCAGGAGACGGCTGTTCGTGCTCCTCATCCCTGGCATCTGTCACCCAGCGAGGGTGGCCGGCAGCGAGGCCGCGGACTGCCTAATGAAGACAGAGAGGTGGTTCTGGCTGTGCACAGGTGCCGCTTCCCCATTAACAGAGGTGACATTCCGAAACACTACTCATTACCGGGCAGACGTTGGACAGGGCTGGGACACATATTGATGGTAGCAGGGCCAGCCAGCGTCTGTCTCAAATCCCATTGCCCCTGAGCAAGCAAGGGAGAGAGCAAGAAAGAAGCAGCCTGAGCGTCAAACCAGCAGGCCCTGTACTTCGCAGAGAAAAATGAATTCTGCCCACCCCTGACATTGAGCTCCAAGTCTCTCCTCTCTCTCTGCTTTTAGCCCACCCGAGGGTCCTCAGCTTTAGGCCCACCCCAATGGGGACAAGCCCCAGAAGAATTCCCTCAGCTTCTTCCCTCAGAGGAAGGGGGAATGGGCAGATGGCCCTGTGGGTGGAGCAGATGGCCATGCGGGGTGTCTGGTCCTGGAACTCAGACCCGGATGTGGAGATCATGGAGGCTTGCTTTCTAGAGGGGAATGGGCCCATGCTGTAGCTAGGAGGTATGGAGGGGGGCAGGGGCAAAGGGCTTCCATTTGGAACGTTATTAGGGATGTGGGGTAAGTGGACAACCAAAGTCATCCAGAGGAGGTAAGCACAGGCCAGACCTCCCTGTTGTCCTGGCATGAGGTGTGTGGCTCCCTTGGGACAGGGGAAGCCTGCCCCCCCACCTTGGAGAAGCAGGAATGACAGGCGACACAGAGTTCCTGCGGAGAAGCCAGGTGCAAAGTGGCCAAAGGAAGGCGCCCTTTTCCCCGCACATGCATGGGCACCCGCGCCCCCACAGCCCAAGGGCACCCCACGGGGCCCTGAGCCCCACGCAGCAGGTGAAGTGCTCTGCGCGCGCACTGAGCCGCGCTGCCGCACCCCCGCCCCCCACCGCGGTGGGGGTACCCCCGCCCCCGCGCCGCTCAGTTTGAAACTGCAGCAGACGGAACTCGACTTAAAAATAACTATTTTGACAGTTGCGATGTAAATATGTGCGTGACGCGTGGGGCTGTTTTTCCTTCGCTCTTCCCTCACCCCTCGCTCCCTACCCCAGCCCCGGCGCGGCTGAGGCTGGGATGATAGGAGAGCGCCCCCTGCAGGATGCTCGCCGAAACGCAGCAGAAGGAAGGGACCGGCCCCAGCGCTCAGGCAGTTGGGGAGACCCGGCGGGGAGAAGCTCAGCTCACCTCCACCAGACACATCATTTCTCACCGGGTTTAGGGGCAAATACATTCGTATACCATGTCTTGTCTCTTACCTGTCAAAAGAGAAGGTATCTAAGCACCCAGGTGAGCTGTGAGCTAGTTTAAAAATCCCTGATCTGTCTCTCTCTCTCTCTCTCTCTCTCTCTCTCTCTCTCTCACACACACACACACACACACACACACACACACACACACACACTTTTTCTTTCTCTAGTTTTTCTTTTTCATTTTTTTCTTTTTTTTTCTTTTTTCTTTCTTCTTTTTTTTTTGTTTGTTTGTTTTGCTTTGTTTTGTTTTTGTTTTGTTGAGGCCATATCTCTTATGTAGCCCAGACTGGCCTCGAACTCGTGATATTCCCATCTCTGCTTCTTACATGCTGGGATTACAGGCGTGCATGCACCACCTGGCCCAGCACCACACCCCTGCCTCCAACTCAATTTGACCTGTATTTGCAGGATCTCTGCCCTGAACGGGGGACTGTGGTAGATGCCGTGGAATATTCGAGTGATGCGAAATATGCACATTTGCCGTTTGTAATTCAACTAACCCTTTCAGTTAACCTGTATGGAACGCCTGCTTTGGGCCAGGCACGAAGGAAGCACTTGAGCACGTTCAAAACCATGTGGGGTAGGTATCATAGTTTACATTTTACGTATGGGCAGCGGGGGTGTGGAGAGATGAAGTGACTTCTCTGGGCTGAAGAGAACTGGGATCAGAACCTAAGTCTTGTGCTCTGCCCCTGTAGCCAATTGAGTGAAGGGATGGGGAAAGCAGAGGTAGGGAAACTGAGGGCCAGACTGAGACAAGCACGTGTCTATCGGGCCACCAGCATTTTAGCTGAGGCGGACCAGAGACCACAGCACAGCGCTTTCGCCTGCCTGCCTTTGTCTTGCTTCTCTCCTGCCTCCTCTGGCTGCAGGGTGTGTGGTGGGAGAAGAGGGGCCAGCGGATGACGCCCTTGAGGTCTCTTTGGAGGAAGGATGGGGGAATGGCAGGAGGAGAAGAGTTAGAGAAAGGAGGAGGACGGGAAAGGAGGGTCAGGGCGGGAGAGCGAACGAGCATGCCCTGCCCAGCGTGTCTACACACACGAGCAAGGGGCCATTGATGATCAGAGCTCCAGCTGCCCTGTCTGTGCCCCTCCCCCACCTGGTGGTGCCCTGCCCCTTGGCCAGGCGCCCCGCGGATGCGCTTTCCTCTCTTTCTGGCAAGGCCTGCTCCAGGAGGGCCCCCGAGGTGGTCAGCGACGCTGAGGACAAATGCCTGATGGCCACTCACACGGTCTCCCTCCTGGATCACAAACCCAGGGCCTTGGATGTACTTTGCAAGGGCTCTGCCATCCTAACCTCAAAGTGCTAATGAGATGGCAGGAATCAGACGCCTGGAGAGGAGAGGAATTGGGGAGCAAGAGGGCCCACCTGTGACGGAAGAGGATCCCTACAGCTGCTGGCTCTGCCTGCGCACATAGCTGTGGCAGAAGTGCACAGATGTGGGCAAGGGGAGAGAAGAGTCCAAGGAGCCTGGGCCCTGATCGTGCCGGCCCCTCCACCCTTCGAGGCTCCACTCAAACTCCACCTCCTCTGAGCAGGCTGCCCTGATCCTGCCCGACTCTGCAAACAGCTGTGCCCTCGCCTCCGCTGGTGCTCTATCTAAGGCATCTTGAACCCTGAGCCTACTCGTGTCGCTTTGTATTCCATCCTGAGTTCCTCCGGGCAACGGCCGATTTCCCCTGGTTTCTCCTGCAGCAGCTCCCACGGGTCTCTGCACAGGATCTCGACTCCATATTGATTGAATGGCTTTGGTCAACAATGGCGCACAATACACATTTGCTCACACCTGGGGGTGACGGCTGGAGGGTAGATCATAGAGGACATCCCACTGACTCCCCAACTGAAGGCTTGGGGTGCCTTCCTGTCCCACTCCGTGCGTGCTTTGTACTAGGCATCATGCTTCATGATGGCCGAGCCGGAGATGAGGAGGCCACCCTTTCAGAAGCAGGCACGCAGCTGCTCTACAGCTAGGAGTGGTGGAGCACACCTCCAATCCCAGTGACTCAGGAGGTGGAGGCAGGAGGATCATGAGTTCGAGGCCAGAGACAGCCAGTGTGGCTCAGCGAGACCCTGTCTCCAAATGAAATAAATAAATAAATAAATAAATAACCAAGTTTGGTGGTGTATGCCTCCAATCTCAGTGATTCAGGAGGCGGAGGCAGGAGGATCGCAAGTTCGAGGCCAGAGGCAGCCTGCATAATTTAGCAAGACCCTGTCTCAAAATAAAAGTAAAAAATGGGCTGGGGATGCAGCAAAGTGGTAGAGCCCTTGCAAAATATGTGTGAGGCCCTGGGTTCAACCCCCAAATACTACAATACATATATACAGGCAATAAAAAATTAAAGATGGGCTGGAAGTGCAGCCCAATGGTAGAGCACTTGCAAAGTAAGTGTGAGGCCCTGGGTTCAACCTTAAGTATGGAAAGAAAAGAAAAAAAAAAAAAAAAAAAAAACCCTACTGCTCTAACCTACAGCTGCTGTTTGACCTGCCTCAGGCCACTTCTTCCCTACAGGAGACTGGCTGGTTATGGCTGATGGCCCAGGTTCTCTGGCCCCATGCAGAAACTCTCACTTCGGAGATAAGTAGAATCTCTGCCTTCCCCATCCAGGTGGAGTTATGGTGAATACTTCTGCTTTAAACAGCCTTATTGTTGTTAGATGTCATCCAGTTGTGTCTGACTCATAGCGACCCTCATAGGGTTTTTGACAGCTGACTGTTTCAGGATTGCTTTGGGAGTGGATTGCCACATCCTTTTCCCATTTTTGCAGTGCTGGGGATCGAACCTGGGTCCTCAGAAAGTAGAGCAGAGCTCTACCAACTGAGCTGAGCTCCACATGATCTAGTAATCCTCGCTCTGAGTATTATGCCATCTTATAGCCTCCTCCTCTCTTTGAAAGGCTGGAGATTCCCACATGTTCTGCCCGTCATTCTGAGAAGCCCTGGTGCTGTCTTCAAAGAGCACCTAAGTCCAAGTGCTCATACGGTGCCCCTGAACCACCTTCCCTGTTCCCCACCCCACTCCCGCTCCAGCCAGGTTCCTCCCACTGTTTCTCTGGGATGCTAGGGGGCCTGGTGTGCCCCGATTTATAAATAGCACAAACAAGACCCAGAGTTCAGGGGCTCGGGTGTCCCCCAAAGCCCACGCCCCCAGCTCTTCCTCCCCATCCTCCCTTCTCTCAGCAGATTGGTGTTAATAAGTGTTCAACTTGTGCCGCAGTGTCATGGTGCAAAAGCAACGCCGATGCCCCCTCCACCCTGACAACATAATTCACTGACTGCAAACGGATATAATAAAGCCTGCTTATTACGGCAATTAACAGAGCAGCATTTGCAGGATGCTTTTCAGTGGTGACCAGAAAAGTGCTTACTCCAGGTGCACAGATTCGGGAAACCACGCAACCCGAGCCCAGATGAAACCAATTAGAGGCTTAGCAAATGGGGCTTGGCCACCTCGGGAAAATTAACCTTCCCAGAGTCAGTTCAGCGGAGGTAGAACCTCAAGGCAGGCGTTAACGGTGTGGATTGCTGCTCTCTGGGGTGAGGATCTGGACCTGTCTCCAAGGTCGTGGTCTTAAGGATGGGCATATAATGCACTCCACCACCCAACCACCCCATGTGCTGGGTTCAAATCTCAATGACCTACATAGGAGCGGACGGGTGGGGAGCGTTAGCACCATCGACTCTCAGGGGTACCCTGCCACTACGGTAGAGTTGGAGACATAGGAAGAGGACCGAGGCTGGGCCAGGGAGAAGAGACAGCGGAAGAACAGTTTCTGAGAATTCTCTCATTAAAGCCTCAAGAGCCTCAAGATGTCAAGCCGCAGGCTGGGAGTGTAGCTCAGTGATGGATGCTGGGGTAGCATTTGTGAGGCCTGGGGTTCCAGCTCCAGCACCGAAAGAAAAGAAAGAAGAGCCAGGCGAGGTGGTGCACACACCTGTAATCCCAGCAGCTTGGGAGGTGGAGGCAGGAGGATCGCAAATTCGAGACCAGAGGCAGTCTGTGTAATTTAGTGAGACCCTGTCTCAAAAAGTAATAAAATGGGCCGAAGGTGCAACTCAGTGATCCAGCACTTGCAAAGCATGCAGGCGCGAGGCCCTGGGTTCAACCCCCAGTACCGCAAAAAAATTTAAAAAACAAAAAAATAAGAAAGAAAGAAGGAAGGAAGCAAGAGAAGGAGAGAAGGAAGGGGAGACAGAAGGAAGGAAAGAAAAGAAAAAAGAAAAGAAAAGGAAGAAGGAAGGCAGGAAGGAGGGATGGAAGGAAGGAAGGAGCCCTCAAGCTCTTGGAGTGAACATGGCTGTCTAGGCTAGATTGTTGTTGTTAGGTGCTGTCCAGTCGTGTCTGACTCATAGCGACCCTTATAGGGTTTTCAGTGGCTGATTGTTTTGGGATTGCCTCAGGAGTGGATTGCCACGTCCTTCTCCCATTTTTGTGGTGCTGGGAATCAAACTCGGGACCTCAGAGACTGCACAGCAGCGCTCTACCAACTGAGCTAAATCCAGCCCCTAGGCTAGATTAGGAGTCTGCTTTCCAGCCCGGAGAATACCTACTGTCTTTCTTTGGACAGAAAGAGGGCTCTGTCCTCGCTCTTTGGTGGGGGGCAGAAGAAAGGGACGGACCCCTTTAGATTTCCCAGCAACATCAAGTGTATCTGAGCCCTCATTCACCAAACTGAGCTCTGTATCCCCTTTCCAGAGGCTGGAGGTTGGTTTATACCAACAGAACCTTCCTCAGAAGCAGGCCTGCTTTTCCCAGGAAGGGCAGCAGCATCATGGCCGGGTGGGGAAAACCTCCTGAGCGGCAGCTCTTCCCAGTTTCTCTGTAGCGGCCTCCCAGGGTGACCACAGAGAGGATTTTTTCGTTTGTTTTTGCAGCACTGGCGGCTTTGAACCCAGGGCCTCGCACGTGCCAGGCAAGTGCTCTACCACTAAGCTGCATGCACCCTAGCCACTTTTTTCATTGTTCAATTTTATTTTAAGACAGAATATCACCAAGTTGCACAGGCTGCCTCTGGCCTCGGACCCTCGATCCTCCTGCCTCAGCCTCCTGAGTTGCTGGGATTACAGGTATGTGTCATGGCGTCCCACAGACAATAGGGAGTTCTGAGCTCCCAGAAAACATGAAGCTGAGTGCCTAAGCCAGTAGCAAACCAAAGGCTGGAACATGCAGAGGCAAACCCCTGTCCAACAGATCCCTCTGCCTGAGGGCTGCCTTAGTGAGCTCCCATTCCTCAGCACGCCTCTGGGAGAAGATGCCTCGTTGAGGGATGAGGGCAGAAGGCAGCCTGGCCTCTCCGGAGCAGAGGAAAGTCAGAGCTTGGAGCATCAGGAACAACGGGATAAAAATAGCAGTGTTGCCGTGGCAACGGAGGCTGGGATAGTCCTGAGGATGTGTCTGGGTCCTGCCATCTCCTCCTCCCACCCCTCAGACGGAAGAGAGGAATGAGCCAGGGAGGAGGGAGGGCAGCCCAGAGGGGCGGGGAGAGGGGCCAGCGCCCCTGTAGGAAATTGCCTGAACTCCAGACCCCAGGGCTTCAGCCAGAGCCCAGGCTGCCCAGCACTTCTGGAATTCCTTCCTTGGCATAAGGGGCTCCTCCGGGGAGGCTCTGGGCAGCTCCCGCAGGGTCATCTGACCTCCTGGGCTCCCCAGTGAGGACCAGGTTTCTGTTTCCTCTTCACTGGGTGGTTCTGGCCCCGTGGGAATTTAGAGAAGGGCCCCAGGCAAGCCATGGCATGGTGAGCAGACACCACTCCAGCGATGGCCTGGGGTTTGGGGGATTCATGCTGACAAGCCAGATGCCCCAACTCCAGAGTGTTTACTAACATGGCCTTGTTGTTGTTGTTAGGTGCCCTCGAGTCGGTATCCGACTCATAGAGACCCTCATAGGGTTTTCAATGGCTGGCTGTTTCAGGATTGCCTTGGGAGTGGATTGCCAGGTCCTTCTCCCATTTTTGTAGTGCTGGGAATTGAACTTAGGACCTCAGAGACTGCAGCGCAGCGCTCTACCAACTGAGCTAAATTCCAGCCCAATGTGGCCTTGGGGAGCTCTTTGTCCTGGGACCACGGCGACGGTGCCATCTCTCTCGCTCTTGCTTGAGTGCTGAAGGGGCAGCGTGTTGATTCCTCCGGAAGGTTCCAGCTCTTGGTTCTGGGGGTGTTGGCAGCCCAATCTCCTACTGGGCACTGCAGCCACCTTCAGGACCAACCCGTGCCAGGCTTCCTGGATCAGATGCCAGACCCCCGAAGGCAGTGGGCAGATTCCCTCCGCTGGCCAACGCCCATCTCCCAAAGCTTTGGTACATCCCATACAAAGCCCTCCTGTGCTGTCCCTTCCTGGGAGGTGGGGAGGGAGTGGGCCTCATGACCAGGAGAGAGGACCTGATCTGTGGTGTCGGGAGTCAGCCACAGAGGAGCACTGGGGAGCAGGGGGCTGCGGCTCGCCATCCAGTCAGCAGCACATCCCCCCACCTGCACATCCCCAACCACTGGGCAAAATGCACATTCAATCTGCAGCCAGGGCAAGTCCGACCTGAGGCACTGCCCCTCGCAGAAGGCAAGAGAGGAGGTGGGGGCTTCCATCAGCTTGGAGGTGGGCACTGGGCAGCTATGCAAATGAAGAGCCCAGGGGTTCCACAACCCTTGAGGTCCCTTCGGACTCTCTGGAGCATCACAGGTGGTGGTGGTGAGAGAGGAGGGAGGAAGAGAAAAGAGCACAGAGGGTGCCTGGGATGGCCTAGACAGGGTCTGGGGTCAAGTTCAGACTCCCTTGGGTCTGGCTGTGCGGGGGAGGCTTGAGCAGATCTGGCCGGCTTGGCTTTCCCTCTCACGCCCCCCGCCCCTTCTCATGCTCCACCCTCCCCACATTCACTGCCGGGGGCACAGGTCACCTCTACCCTCTGCTGCCACACCCTTGAGCCCCACTGAGACCATCCTCCCAGACCCTCGAGCCTGGATTCTGAAGGGGACTTAGAGGACCTTGGTGCAATCCCCTTTATAATGAGGACACTGAGTTTCAGAAATAAGGCCGGACTCACCTAAGGTCCTGGTAGGATCAGAAGCCAGGAGACCCCGCTCCCAGGCCCATGGTACTGCCTCATGCAGATGTGTTAGTTATTGCTTCTTTATTTTCTTTAAAAATAACAATCTCCCTATATATTTCTATGGGCCCATATGCTACATTCAAAAAGCCCTTCCCCGGAAGTGGAGAAGGAAATGACATTCTAATAAAAAGGCTTCCACCTGAGACAAGAAGTCCCTTGGGGCCTGTGAACCAGGGTCCCAGACAACACTCATGTCCCCGGACCTCAAGCACCATTCACATTTCATCCTCCGTTCACAGCCTGAAAGGCAATGGGCGAGGGAAGAGCCCCTGTAGAGCTGGGGAACGCTAAGCCCCCACCCTTCAAGGACCCAGTTGGCATTCACCCTGAGAGCTCAGGATTCCCACCTCAATGGTTGTTTTTGTTGTTGTTAGGTGCTGTCAAGTTGGTATCTGACTCATAGCGACCCTCATAGGGTTTTCAATGGCTGACTGTTTCGGGATTGCTTTGGGAGTGGATTGACAGGTCCTTCTCCCATTTTTGCGGTGCTGGGAATTGAACTCAGAACCTCAGAGACTGCAGCGCAGTGCTCTACCAACTAAGCTAAATCCCAGCCCTGAGAGCTCACGATTCCCACTTCAATGGAGTCTCCCAGAAAGGCCCATGGACTGGGACTCACTTGGGCAGAGTGGAGGGGATCTGAAACAGACAGGGCCAAGGTATTCAGCCGAACCTCTTGGGAGAAGCTGGGCTCTGGGCAGGGCCCCATGGAGAAGGGACAGGAGGAAGAGAGCCTATGCTGGAAGTCAGAGGCCTCAGCCTGGTGTGCAGAGCTGGGGCTGCTTTGCCTTTTGGAATTACTTCCCTGGGCTTACCCAGAGAAGGGAACGGGCATCTAGACTGCTTCCCAAGATGCTGAGAGGAGCCACTTCCCCATTTCTCTTAAGGACAGAGGGACAAAACACCACATTCCTAGCTGGGCACAGTGGCGCATGCCTTTAATCCCAGAGACTCAGGAGGCAGAGGCAGGAGGATTGTGAGTTCAAGACCAGAGGCAGTCTTTGTAATTTATTGAGACCTTGTCTCAAAAAGTAAAAAAAAAAAAAAAGAAATGGGCTGGGGGTGCAGCTCAGTGGTCTAGCACTTGCAAAGCATGCAAGCACGAGGCCCTGGGTTCAACCCCCAGTACTGCAAAAAAATAAAAAAGAAAAATAACACGAGGCACGCCTGCTGGACCCTGCTGCCACCTCCAACTCATGCCGCATCTGCTGCAGCATCGATGTCCCCCTCACCCTGGATAGAGAAGGGGCTACCAGCTTGGAGGCTGAGGACAGTTGTCCACAAGCACCAGCTGGGCCTGCACTCAGCCTTCACCTTGGGACCCACCACAGGGCTCTGAGTATCCAGTGTCCCTCCAGAGCCAGCCCCTGAGCAGGCTCCCCGCCAAGCCCCTGCGGCTCTCTCCCTGCCAAGGGCCACGAGGTGCCCCGTGGAGCACTGCCCTTCTCCACTCTCCTGACCTTTCCTCTGGGTGAACCAGTGTGGTCAGGGTGGAGCAGCCAACCTCTCTGTCTTGGGGATACGATTTCATACTCCCTTTCTGGAGTGTACACACACTAGCACCAAGGACAGACACATGTCCCTGGGGCAGGGTGTCCTGCCTTCTGCACACCAAGAGCCTGGAGAGCTTCACTGCTCATTTCTTAGCATCACCCTAGGCCTCTACTGGCCAAGAGGACAAAGAACCAGGGAGGTTTTCTTCTGTCCTTGGGGACCCCACTGGCCTTTATTGCTGAGTCTTGCCGTCTTCCTGGTGGGAGGGACTTCTGTTTATAATTCTTTGGATATAAAAGGAAATTACAGACTGCAGGAAGCTGGGGCAAAGGAGACGGAGGAGAGGAGAAGAGAGAATCCTGATGGTGTTCTCAGGCTTTAGGGAGACAAGCTCGATCCCCCCAAATCTGCCCAGAGCCCAGGAAATGCCCCTGACCGTGGGCATGAGCGGGGCAGGAAAGGCTGCCAGGTTCTGCCAAGCTGCAGGGGTAGGGGGATGTCTCTGCCCCCGCTGTTTGCCCAGAGAGGTCTGCATTTCCAAGGAAGGGTAACTCAGATGCTCCTTCTGTCCTGGGGCCCTGACCTCCCTACCAGCCCACCTGCTTATCTGTCCAGGACGGGAGGGGGTGTAAGGGCTCCTGAGAGGATAGGCTCCTGGGAGGAAGGTGGCAGGTCGCTAAAGCCGAGGAACATGCCTAGTCAGAATCTGCCTGGCATTCCTTGTCCCCCTGCCCCTCCAGCATCCAAGAGGTCCCAGCGCGGTGACAAAACTGGAGGGGGTGGGGAAAGTCAAGAAAGAGGGAAGAGATTTTGTCTTTTGCTCCTTACCGCCTGCACACGGGCTGGGAGGGCTGTGGTTGAGGCTGGAGCCAAAGGATTGATGGGGTGGGGAGATGAGGGGAACGTTGAGGGCAGGCCTGGGGTCCCCCTTCCCCAAGAGTTTCCCAGGAAGGTACCACATGCAAACATACGTCCCGCTATGGCTTCTGAGAGGTGTGAGGGGGCAAGGAAACAACAAATGCACACTGGGCCCCGGGGATGGTCCCGGAGGGGGTCAGTGCCTGGGGGACGGGCCTCCCCACATCTGTGCGCTGCGGAGGAGGCAGAAGCATCCTGGGAGGGCGTCAGGGCCAGGAATGCCTGTCCAGTAGCGGGTGGCGCAAGGGCACCCTCCACCCTGCCTCTCAGCGTCCAGCTAGGCCCTCTGCCATGGACCTAGCCCACCTGGCCCAGGAAGACCCCAGGAGCAGGCTGGCGGCACAGGATGCAGCAGCAACTCCGTCCTGGGCTTGAGGGTGGGCACCTCACCCCTCCAACGCACCAAGGTCAGGGTGGCATGGCGGTTTCTATTTAGCCACAGCTCCCCTCTGGCAGTCAGCAGGTCCCCCGCAGGACAGTCCTTGGCGCCCTGCGGGCAGAAGCTCCACTCCATGGCCTCCCTGGGGCTCCCCAGGCTGTGGGAGGTTTATGGCAGGTCTTGGGACTCCCCTTTGTGTGGCTGAGGCCTCTCTCCAGGGAGGCCGGAAGACTGGAAGCTAAGGGCTGTAGGCATGAGGAGGTCCGACGCCCCCAGGTGAGCCAGGCGCCAGCTAAACGCAGACGGAAGCCGCCCACGTGACTTCTTGCTGTCCCCTGCTCCAACCTCCACGGCGGTGGGCAGCCTCAGGCCTGGGACCTGCTGGAGGCTGCCGAAGGGGCCCAGGTCTGCTCACACCACCGTTTCCCTCTCTCTGTGAACGTCCTCCTTCTTCCTTTTCATCTTGCAGAAGCCGTGGAGGCCACAGAAACAGGCGAAGGTGAACTGGGGCATGCCCTGCGCCAGGCTGGGGGCGCTCGCCAGCGATCTGCAGGGACAGGCGGGGGAGGAAGAGGGCAGCAGGAAGGCGGGAAGAGAGAAGCAAGCCAGGTTAATGTTCCAGAACCCTCCAGGCTCCCTGAGGCTGCCGGCCTGCGACCTGCCACACCGGCGGCCACCAAACAGCCTCTTTTGACACCCGCGTGTTCCTAGATCCGCGTGGAGCCAAAGGCATTGGAAGAGAAAGCCCAGCTGCCACCTGCTCTTCCCTCATCCGCACACACCTGTGGCTGGGGAACAGGAAGTAAAACAGGCTCTGGCTGTGCCACCTTACACAGGTCCCAGGGTCCAGGTGGGGGGCTCCACTCCCTCCTTGAGGTCACACATCTGGCACATCCCTTTGTGGAGCTTCGAGAAGTCTCTACTTTGACAGCTGGGACTACGTCCCGGGCTCCTCCCCTTCCTAATATACCCAAGTTGTCTGAGACCCACAGAAATCCAGAGGGAACATAAAGCATGTCCTTTGACTGCTCAGAGTAACATGTCCCCACCCTCATACACAGAACAGACAGCAAAAGAGAGCTCTTTTAGCCAACAGGCCATTTTATTTAGCACCTATGCTAGGCAATCCCTCACGTGTCTGTCAGTTCGCCATGCTGTGGGGGCTTGCCTGTTGCTGCGACGCTGAAGGCTATGCCATTGGTATCTCAGACACCAGCAGGGCCACCCATAGTGGACAGGCTTTAGCTGAGCTTCCAGATTAAGACAGACTAGGAAGAAGAACCTGGCAGCCCACTCCCAAAATGGATAATTTTCAATTAACCATCGAGAATCCTATGAATAGCAGAGAAGCACTGTCAACAGTGCTGGAAAATGAGCTTCCCAGGCTGGAAGGCATTCAAGAGATGACTGGGGAAGAGGTGCCTCCTCAAAGTAGAGTCAACCCTTAATGATGAGAACAGAGGAGAGCCTGTAGGTCATCCTTTTGCTGATGTGGTACAACTCAAAATGAAAAGAAACACAGTGGCTGCAACAATGGGCTCAAACATAAAAAGATCATGTGCCTGGCATACTGTTGAGTGGTGTTTTGTCCTGTTATACATATGGTCAGACTCAACTTGACAGCACCTGACTACAACATGCTAAGCAAAGACGTAGCTACCAAGGGAAAGATGCCATTTCCTCCTCAGCACAAAAGTCAGTCTGCAATAGGGGCTGAGGTGGGATTCCCCACAGCTGGGCAGCCACCTGCCTCTAACTGGGGGTGGAAGTTGGGCTCCGCTGGAAGACCATCCCTTTGTCCTGACACTCACTCAGGCTTCCCTAGACTTGCCCACCTGCACATTCCTCCAGTTTACCCCTCTGCCCTTCTGCTGCCCGAGCCACCCTTCTGTTGCCCGAGCCAATGTGGAGGACACAGAGGTGCCTTTGAATCAGCTCCAGCAGGGCACAAGAAGCAAGGGGAAGGGGTTATACCTGGAAGTCAGGCCTGCAGTGGGCCTGGTGAGAGCCGCTGCTCTCTAGGAAGAACACTAGCACCTGTGGCAAGCAGGTGAGCGAAGCCCAGCGCTGAAGGGATGGAAGGAGGCGCCAGGCAAGGTGCAAACACTTGGAATAAGGAAGCCTGAGGCACCTCCTGTGGCCAGCAAAGATGGCGTAGGATCTCCCATGCCCCAAACACAAGGCACACCTGCAAAGTGGCTCTGCTGTCTGTGGAACCTAGCGTGGCCCAGGTGGTGGCCCTCTCAACAGTTCCCCAGGTCTGGCCAAACTTGGCCGTTGGGACGAGCCTGCTGCCTGCTTCTCCTGCAGAGCGGAGGCCCTCCCTAAGCACAGCGCCTGAGGTGGAGCTGGGTCCCGTCAGGATTCTTCCCCCTCTCCCTCCCCCTCAGCGCCTGGTAATACATCTAATGGCTGTAATTAATAGGTGCAATGCATTTCCAGTGGCCAGCTGGGTGGGCAGGAAGCCCAGCTCGAGTCAGCACGGGTAGGTAGGCTGTTATTTAATAACCAGCTTCCCAGCACCATTTACACACCCACTCCGGTGGAGTATATATAGTGAGCAGAGAGCAATCACTAGGTTATATATAGACCCAGCCGAGACACAACTACTATATTTCTAGATCCATCCACTGCAGCTATCTCTGGATCCCTCTCGTGACAAACCTAGAGAGACGGGGATCCAAGCTGGAGCTTGCGTGGCCTGCGTTCTATTCTTGGCTCTGACGCTGGCATGCTGTGTCACCCTGGACAAGTGGCTGTCTCTCTCTGAGCCTCCATCTCCTCCTTTCCCTGTACCAGGAAGACAGGCAACGTTTGATGGTTAGACTTCAAACCTAAGGGACCAGACGGGCACCTGGAGGATGAGAGAAGAGGAGTAATGCAGTGTATCTGCCATGCTGGCAGGGAGGGGGGGGGCGGTGTGTGTGTCAGGGGTACTGTCCACAATGTTGTTGTCAGGTGCCGTCAAGTTGGTACCCGACTCATAGCGACCCTACGTACAACAGGGGAAACACTATTACCAGTGCTTTTCTGCTGTTCATAGGGTTTTCAATGGCAGATTGATTTTTGGGAGTGGGTTGCCAGGTCCTTCCCCCAACTATCCACTCCCAAAATTACACTCCAAACTCCCAAACACTCCCAAAATTACAACAAAGCCAACCTGGGGGCAAAACCCACATCTAAGACAAGCCAGGCAAGTAGCTTTGGCCAGCCCAGCCCCACCCCTGTGTAGAAGTTCAAGGGCTTTGGTCTCAGGGGACCAGGATCCTCTTCCCTCTTCACACCCCACCTCCCCTCCAATGCCTGTTCTTCAAAACAGCAAATTATCCCTCCTTAACTGACTGCTTCTCCCGAGGGTCCTTTGGGAAAGATGAAAATCCTGACCTTTCTGCTCAGCCCCCACTGTGAGGACTTTGGAGGGTGGGCATGCCAAAGGAGAGGTGAACAAAGTTTCTAGGCTGGGGCACAAGCAGGCCCCCAAGAGGAACCAGGGAGGGCTGGCGGCCCCAGCGGGGTTCCTAGGTCCACATTTCCCAGGCAGAGCCCCTGGCTGCTCTGCCCAAACTTGTGACATCCTCCTGCCTCTCCGCCAGGGGGGCAAAGCTCCAAGCCCTGGAGGCACATAGGAGTAGGTCGATGGGGCGACTGAGGCAGAGAACCCCAGGTGTGCCCCTGCCTGGGAACCCCCATCAGTAGGTCTCTGGGGAGTTCTTTGCCAGGCTGTGGCCTCTGCCTGCTTTGCCCAGGCAGGAGTCCTGTCCACTCGTTCCCTTTCCTTCACCCTGGACACAGGGCAGGTCCCCAGCACCTTCCCTTGCCAGCCCCCCCTCACCTGTGCTCCCTGGGAACTCCCCTCCCCCTCTCCACTTCCATGGTCACATCCATGCAGGCTGAGGACTGGAAAACCAGCCCCCAGAACCCCAGAACTAGAAGCGGGGTGGACACTGGGCAGACCTCCCACTGCCCTGCAGTTGGCTCAGGCGACCGCAAGCTGTTAGCCCTGGCTCCCTCTCCAGCTTCCTCTCTGCCTTTGCCCCCTGCCCGCTGAGGTCCACAATGTCCTGGGGTCTGGGGGCAACGATGCCCCTCTGCCCAGCCAGCTTCGTGGGTGATGAGAAGAGAGGCTGAGCCACAGAGCCCCTATCCTCCCAGGCCACCCACCCACCCTCCAGGGGTCCTCTGACCCTGGCTCCTCAGGCAAAAGTGGGGCGCTGCGTCCAGCCCACTTGACCACGTGGAAAAACCAAGAGGAAGACAGGATCCTAAAGTGAGGAGGGGGCTGGGGCCTCGGCGGGCAGATCTCAAGCTCCCGGGCGTCTCTAGAATCTTGGCAGTGCCCGTCGTCAACGTGGGCGGCCGTAGGGGCGGAAGGACGGGAATTCTCCGACCCGCGGCGGGGAACTGCCCCTCCCACCCCATCCCCTCCTCTCCCAGGCAGAGGCTGAAGAGCTTCCTGCAAGACACTCCCAAGCCCCCTCCCCACCTCCCCCACCCCAGGTAAAGGGCAGGAGCGAAGTGACCCAGTGGGGAGGGGCGCCCCCAGCGCCAGGGGAACAATGAGGAGCCCTCCGTCCCCTCCCCTGCACCCTCCGCACCGCGCCTCGGTAATTAAAATATGAATTCACCTTCCCTCCCTCAGCCATTCATCAGAGCGAAGGAGGCAGCTGCGGCTTAGGAGACCGGATTTGGGGGATTAGCTCAGGCGGTGGAGCAGACACACCAGGAGAAAGAATTAGAAAGGCAGGGGGTGCACTGGGCTTTCGCTCCCCACCTCCTCCCTCTGCCCTGCCATCCCGGAGCCTCCCACCCCACCCCACCCCTTCCCCCAAAGCCTGGCCTCTGCAGATTGCTGGGAACTGTAGTCTACCAGGCCGTGTTGATAAACACCCAGGCCAGGGGTGGGTGGTGGCACAAACTACAGATCCCAGGCCTTCTTCCCGGAGTTGGCAGCAGCCAGGCTGGGCACAGGGCTCCAGTCTGGGAAAAGCCCGCGTCCTCCTTGGAGCTTAACTCCTTCCTGGCTCCCTGCAGACGGAGCTCCCTGGGTTCGGGAGCCAACCCTCAGTGCCCTCCATGGCCTCCAGAGGCTACAGACCCTAGCTGGCCAAGGCCAGCAACCCCCCTTGTTTCCTGCTTGCTGGCCTGTGGAGAAAGGGAGATTAAAAAGAAGGGGGGCCCCACTCTTAAGACTACAAGGGCAGCCCAATATTTATCAATTTATCACTGCTCCAGAGGTACTTGGGGGTCCCGGGAGCTGGCGGGAGGGAGGTCCACAATAGCAAGGTTTCAAATGTCCTCGTACCCTGTGTCCAGGCTTGGCAGAGGATGACCCACTCTGAGTCACAAGCATGACAGGAAGGGAGCACCCACATGACATGCCCCAGGTGGCGTATCCGTGCCAGAAGGGACGGCCCAGAAGTCAAGCTTTATAGCCATCCCCTTCTAACCATGTGGATGCAGACTTTTCCAATGGTCGACGCGTTTAGAAAGGAGTTTGGCTTAGCAGTCAAACTCCGTGTCCACTAAAAACAGAACAAATAGCCCAGAGGCATCTGCCTAGTTCTCAGTGTGTGAGACAAGGGCCCTGGGGAGGCCTCACACAGAGTCTCTGTGGACCGTAGGGGACTTGGATTGCTTAGGTTTCAGCTGTCTGCAGGCAGGGGACAGGAGAGCCGCGGGCCTCTGATCTATGCATCCTCAGGGAGAGGGCGTGAGGCCAGCTTGCTGATTCAGGGCAGTTCAACAATTATGTGACATACAATCGCGTAACTTCCTCCGGCCTGCAATGGAAAGGAGGTCCAACTTTGTAACCCCAGAGTATCCCAGGCCCAGCAAAGAAGGCACCAGCTCAGGTGAGTTGTGTGTCATGGTGACTCGCCTTTCACCCCACCCCGCCTCTGCTCCCAGCTCCCAGTGCCTCCCACTAATATTTACTCTGCAGTCCCTATTGAGTTCCTTGCTTTGCTGGAGTTTTACGGAGCTAGAATCATTGAAACGGTTCACCCAGCCCCTTCCCCTCAGCGGCCCGGCCTTCCTGGGCAAACTGTACATTAGGCGTCCTGGGAAGAGCCCAGGGGCATGGGGCAGGAAGGGGACATTGTTCCAACCTAATTTTCCAGTTAGGAGATTAGGAGCCAAGGGTAGCAAATCCAGAGGTGCTCAGAGCAGAGGAGGGGATAAGCCTGGGACAGCTGGACAAGGAGGGAAATGGGGTGGGGGCTGGACACCTCTGATCTCTGGCCCAGAGAACTCAGAGAGCGCCACAGAAACCCTGTTCCTTCCACCATCTAAGCAGGGGCAGGGAGGGCAAGGGGCCTGGATCCACCCCAGCAAAAACCCAGCTGGGCCTGGGCGTTCTCTTTGCTTCTCTTATTATTTCCATTTCTCTCCTTCTGCTCCTGCTGGAAAAGGAAAACCAGCGATCCACAAAGGGTGACTGGAGTTGGGCCATGGGGCCGATTCACAGGCATGCGAGAGGCTTCCAAAGAAACAGCCCTGGTGTACGCACAGCATCGCCCAAGTTCAGGGGACTTTCCCAGGTCCAGCCCCCAGCATGATGTGCTAATATGGGGTCTGGCACCAGGCAATAGACTTCCCCTAAGTAAATAACAGACAGGGGGCTGGCGTTTAGCACAGTTGGTAGAGCACTGCTCAGCATTCTCTGAGGCCCTGGGTTTGATCCCCAGCACCACAAAAATGGGAGGACCTGGCAGCCCACTCCCGAAATCAGCCACTGAAAACCTTACAAATAGCAGAGAAGCACTGACAGTGTCCGGCATGGCACAGAATAAGGAGTGCTTCGTTCTGTTCTGTTGTACATAGGGTCACTATGAGTCGGATCAACTCAAAGGCACTTAACAACAACAACAATAATAGATAGGGCTGTCTTGGGGATCAAATGGGTTTGTACAGTAAGATGGTTAGGATCATGGTACACAGTAGACAACTGGTAAATGTTGACTGGGGAAATTAAGGGCTCTAAGACATTATAAATAACTTAAAATAACTTGCCTTCCAATTTTCAACACCAACTATAGTACTCTGGCTCTTCAGTGGTCTCTTAGACAGGCTGAGGGCGGTGTAGGAGGCAGGGTGAGTCCCCTGCCTGTCCATCCAGATTGCCTGCTGCCTCCCATCTGTTGAGGTCTCCAAGATGGCAGGGAGGGAACTGGGGAGCTTTAAAAGGGTAGGAATGGAAACAGGCACAGGGAGGGAGCCCAGCAGGCTGAGCAGCAGGCAGGGCCAGGGACCAGGAGCTGGGCACCCTAGGCTCCAGCCTGTTGCCCTGGGGTGCTGCAGCCTTCCTAGTTTCATTCTGGGACATTCTCCCCCCTCTTGCAGCTGGCCTGAATGCTCCATTTCAGCCACTGAGGGGCCCCAAGGTCTCTTGACTGGGAAGGCTGAGGATTCCGAGCTGGGCACAGGGAAAGGGGAAACGAAGGGAGCAAGGGAGAGAAGCAGAGGCTGTCCTGCAGGCCCTAAGGAAATGCCCAAGACTTTGAGGCTCGATGCCTCTGACCCCCGCCCCCAAATCTCTAGGCATGAGCCAGGCCTCAGGAACTTGGCAAGGGGGAAACCAACCCCTCAGCAAGACCTTAGCACACCCTAGATGTCTCCTTCCTCTCTCTTTAGGGGACCAACAGGCCAGTTTCTTCATTGCAGAATGAGAGGCTAGGTCCAGAGAGGGGCAGTGACTTGGCCAAGGTCACACAGCCTAGCCCCAGACTAGGGGTTACCAGATCCCCGCAGCCCCCACTCCCCGGCAGCCCTCCTCTGGCGCCCTCCCTGTGGCTGGTCCTTGGAGGGGTGCAGCGGTGCGAGAGGAGTTCGCCCCTCACTGTAGCCCATGGCTTTTAGCCCTACATGAGTTTGGAACAGTAATCACATAGGAATGAAAAGCCATAGGTCACAGCAGAGCGGAGGGTCCGGTGGCGCAGGAATCTCAATAGGAAGGAGGCAGCTGGGGACACCTGGGGAGCCCCACCCCCTCCCTAGAAGCCCAGGGCCCCCCAGGCTGCATTCTCCCACCATCCCCCCCACCTGCCTGGCCCCAAGAACACTAAAGCCGTTCCCTTAATGAGTTTCCAGTCCTTGCCCTACAAAGGCCCCACACAATGGTCCTCACGGCCTAGGTAGGGGTGGCTTCCGGGCCATAAAGGACCTCCTCCTATTCCCTTAATTAGCTTCCAGCCCCTCCCGGAGTCCCCAGCGACCCCCTCCCCTAGCAAATAAGGCCGAGCTTTTCAAGGCAGCCCAGGCCAGTCCTGAGAAGCTCCCTTCAGAAGGTTTAACCCTTTCCAGCCCAGCACAGAAAGTCGAGGACCCAAGGAGGGCCTGGGCAAAAGGATGCAGGGATGGGAGCCAGTCTTCTCTCCAGAAGAGGAGCCTTGTCCTGCGCGGCCCCACTTCAGGGCGGGGGTAGCCCTCACTTCCTAGACTTAGCGCAGGTGGTTACCAACTCCATCCATTCTCGTGTGGATCAAGGTGGGACAGCGATGTCTCTAGACTTAGTTGGAGGCAGGAAAAGAGGCCTGGGCAGATCCGTACCAGCTGAGGGCCGCCAGCTCTGAGCCATCCCTGGGCAGAGATTTGGGGTGGGGGGCGCTCGGCATGCTGCCCCTCTAGCTGGCGGGACACAGTGGTTGGCACCGGCATCTCCAGGTCTAGGAAGAAGAGCTAAAGCTGGGGGCCACCAATGCCTCAGCACCCTAGAAAAGGTGTGCCCTAAATACAAGTTCCATTTGCTTTCCCACCAGGGGCCAGCGGTGGGCATCAGACGTGGAAGTGTGAACCCCTCTGGCTTCTGCTCCCCTGCACGACGCAGACCTCCAGGCACAGCCTTGACCTCTCCCAGGGACCCCCAGCAGGAGGTTAGGAGGCCCCGGGCCCAGATTAGAACCGGTCTCTGCCAGGAAGTAGCGACCACCCCTCCACACCTCAGCCCTACCTGGGTCTCAGGAGCAGGCTGTGAGGCTCCGCAGGAGGCTGAGGGAGGCAATCGGCCTTACCTGTACCTGGACTGAGCGTCCTCACCAACAACAGCACCCCACACCCCCACCCGCACCACAGTTGCCCAACCTCAAGGGGCCAAGTGGGCACTGCCGGCCTTCCCACCTGGACTCTGGGCATCAGCCCCCAGCCCAGCAGACTCTGTTCTTCTCTTTTTCTCTCATGGACCCCCCCCAAACCTCAGACCCAGGCACTGAAAAAAGCCCTGGGCTCCGTCCAGGATGCGCTCAGTGGCCGCCGGGGCTGGATCCCGGTGCTGCTCACCTGGGGACCCCAGCCAGGCCCCTCTCCCGGGCGAGTCTCCCACACAGTTCCCACACAGCCACTTCCTGGTGGTTCCTCACTCCTCTACTCACCCCAGAAGCTCCGCGCCCCGAGAGGGCCGGCCAGCCGCCTGCCTCCTCCGCCCACCGCTGGCCCAACTCGGCCCAAGTCGCCGGGGACCCGCCCCTCCCCCCGCCGGGCTGGTGGGGGCGGGGCGGTCAGGTATTCCTTCAACCCTGACTTGGGCCCGGGTAACAAAGGTCTCATTGAGCCGCTGGCTGTCTGGTCGGTGAAGCACAGACCTCTTGTATCTGCTGTCTTTTGATCTCCCGGGCTCTGAACCAGCCGCGTGTTACTCACGTCCCCCTGCCGGGCTATTGGCGTGGAGGGGCTGTTTGGTCCCCTCCCTCTCTCCCCATCTCTTTTCTCTCTCTTCCCCTGCCGCGGCCCCCACCCCCGGCTTTGTTATGGTTTAATTTTTGGCAGGAGACCTGAGGCGGCTCCCCGAGGCCCGAGCCCCTCCCTACCTCTGCGGCCTGGGCTCCTCTCCTGCCCACGCCCCCTCCCCCGTTCCCACCACCCCCCTGCCCTGGGAGGGCAAGGTCAGCACTGGTCTGTCCTGCTTCCTCCCTCAGAACGGCTCCAATCTGGCCCCTCCACCCCTCTCACCTCGTACGCGTCCCCCCCACACACCACCACACCCGCTTGTGACCATAGCTGGTCAGTCCTAGCTGGTCAGTCCTGGCTTCCGTCCCGGGGCACAGGACAGGCCCCGCCCCCCGACAAGCCCCTACTAACTCTGGAAGAGGGGTCTCTCCCTGAGGGGCTTCTGAGGC
>VMDO01020832.1:0-36653 GCA_007922755.1 Pedetes capensis
ATCGATCAAGAATCAATAATGCTCCTTAATATCTATGCCCCAAACATAGGAGCTCCTAGCTTTATAAGACAAACCTTATGGAATATAAAGAACTTTATTGGTCCAGAATCAATAATAATGGGGGACTTCAATACCCCACTTGTGTCAAGAGACAGGTCATCAAAACAAAAAATCAACAGAGAAACGTCAAATCTAATCTTCACCCTAAACCAGCTGGATTTTACAGATATATACAGAATATTTCATCCACACGATGAGGAATACACATTCTTCTCAGCTCGACATGGTACGTTTTCTAACATAGATCATATGCTAGTCCATAAGAACTCCCTCAACAAGTTCAAGAATGTACAAATTATCCCCTGTTCCTTATCAGATCATAATGGGATAAAATTGGAGCTCAAGAGCATAAATAATCCCAGAAACTTTACAAACACATCTTTTAATCTGGTTGAGACTGAGCCAATCAGCTGAAAGGATTTAGGAAAAGAATAGGAGTTTCATCACCTGCCTGAGCATTTCCAAGCTCCCTTTCCCAATTTTGGACTTTCCTAGCCAGCTCACACAACCACGTGTCTCAAGCTCTTGCAACAAATCTCTTTACATGTGTATCCACCTGATTCTGCTTCCCTGGTGAAACAGGTATACTGACTACTAATTTTGTAAAATTTTATATATCTGAAAATTATTCACCTTATTTTTAACATACTTATTCCTCAAGTTGGTTTTTCTTTTACTTTATTTATTTATTTATTTATTTATTTATTTTTGTACTTAGGGCTTGAATCCAAGACCTTACACATACATTGCAAGTGCTTTACCACTAGACTGCATCCCCAGTCCATTTTTTATTTTATTTTTTCTTTACAGACAAGGTCTCACTAAGTTGCACAGTCTGCCTGTAACTTACAATCCTCCTGCCTCAGTCTCCCAAGTTTCTGGGATTTCCAGTGTGCACCACTGCTCCCAGTGACCTTTCTTATTTTCAGATGAAAGGCTTGCCTCCACTCTCCCTCACCCTATGGAAGAAGTCCCTTAATTAATTGTGTGGTTAACTGAGCACTTAGAAGCCTTTTGCAAAATTCTTTGCTGATATATATATATATATATATATGTATATATATATGTATATATATGTTATATATAATAAATATATATATTTATATATACACATATACATATATAATATACATACATACATACATATGTAAATGTACATTTTTCTTTCTTTTTCTTGTTGAATATAAGATACTAATGAGACCTTTGATAATTTATATCCACAAGAATTTAGCTTGATTTAACCATCCATAAAGTAAACACATATCAAAATATCATGTTGTATACCATAATATATACAATTTTGTCAATTAAAATAAATGAGATTTTTTTCTGAAAATGAAGAAGCCTAAATATTCTCAGAAGACATAATAGTTTAGAAATAAGTTCCTATTAGGCCAGTCTCTTAATGATCCTTGATTGTTAATTACTATGAAAAAACTTTTATTTTTAATGTCTACTCATACTTGCAATTTCTCTTATAGATTTCAGAAAAGTTGCCTTTTCTGGATAGATTATTACACTAGCACTTATGGCAATGTTGCTAAATACTATTTCAATGATGTTTGTGATTTTAGAAACTTTCAAGAGAAAAGTTCTTAGTGCCTTTCAATCTGACTGCAAAATCCCAAGAGGAACTAAGTAACAAGGTGAGCCAGGCTCAGAAAATCCCTTTGCTAGTAAAAACTTCTGCCTTTTCTATAGCACTGGTTAAAAGTAGCAGATTCTTTTATTTAAATCCAGTATTGAGTTATAATTCTCAGACATGAGTAAGCATCTTATTTAAAAAATAATATTAAAATATTTTAATTGATTTTAGTTATTATTACATGGAGACTAAAGGTTCTTATTTACTCCATTTTTACCTTTATCAATCAGAAAATATAATTATTACATTTTTGTTTTGCTTGTTTTCCTTTGCTTCGTAAATAAGTTTTGTTTTTGCCATAGGAGGTCATTCAATATTTATTAAGTATGTTAATATTTGAAGCAACTCCTCACTTTACAAGTTCTGATGGGAGAGTCTTGTCAAACTTGTTGAACATTAGAATGATTTATTATATTTGATAGTGCCTGAAAACAATAAAATCTAGTAATCCAATTGTGGAAATGGTAAACATGATGGAGAGCAACCCATTAAACACAAATTGGACAGATTGTACATCCCACTCCCTGCTTAATTGGACAGAAGTTATTTGAATTTACACAACTTTCATATTTACTTCTCTAAAAAAGAAATTACACATACCACTTTCCTAGTTAAATGACCACTGCTGTTTTCTGCAGAAATGTCCAAACTTTTTCTAAGAAATATTTCCATTGGAAATGTGATATAATGGATATTAGGCAAAGCTAAAGATTTTAAGACTAAAATTGGAGAGAAAGGGCTAAATTGAATGTGGTCAGGGTTTTTTTTGTTGTTTTGGTTGGTTGGTTGGTTTTTTGAGATTGGGTCTTGTCCTCTATCCCAGGCTAGCCTGGAACTGTCTATGTAGCCCAGGTTGGCCTTGAACTTGAAATCTGCCGATTTCAAAATCTCAAGTGCTAGGATTACAGGTGTGCATCACTACATCCAGCTTCGGATGGCATTTTTAATAGCAAACCTTCTCAGATGTTTAACATGCAGTCATGTGCACCTAAATCCCCAGGACGTGGAGGGAATGTTAGAAGGTTTCTTCCCAAATTTTAACCCCAGGCCCTGGCCCTTATTCCTAATGGGCTTGTGTGCATACAGGAACATTTTGAGAGATGCTGCTCTGTGTGAATCAAATCCACATTACTTTTTGTGGCATTCCAGGTCTTTTACTTCAGCCTCAAACCTAACGGCAACTACTACCTTACATATTCTCCACAGGACCCAGATTGCCAACTAATTAATAGTTCTCAAATTGGCTCACATATTGCTGACTCTGAGTATTCATATATGTCTACACTTAATCTAAAAGGCTTCTTTTCTCTTTTCCATTTATCAGAGTCTAACCATCTTTCAAAATCCACCCATGTCTTGCCCTCCACTAGTGATTCTGGCATTTGTGACACATTTAATTTTTAAATCTTGTTTCTTTGTATCTTTTAACTTGTGTGACTGTTTTTCTACTAAAACAGTTAAGTTTTGAATCCCAAAACTATATTAGAGCTTTATATTTTCTCTCAGGGCTGGGGTTTAGCTCGATTGGTAGAATGCTGGTCTGTGCTCTGTGAGGCCCTGGGTTCGATCTACAGCACTGCAAAAAATGTGAGAGGGATGTGGCAGCCCACTCCCTAAACAATCCCCCAAACAATTAGCTACTAAAAACCCTATGAAGGTCACTGTGAGTTGGACCTGACTCCATGGCACCAAACAACAACAATTTTCTTTCAAGCTCTGCTTGAATTCAGTGTCACATTTTATGGTTATAGCCACAATTTAATTTGTTCATGAGTGATTAATGAATATCTGAGTGAATAAGTGTCACAGGTAATTCTCCCATCTAGGGAGAAGGAAACCTATTCTTTAGTGACAGCAAGAAATCTTAGAGTCTCAGGCATGTGTCTTAATTTGAGTTATTTAGGCTTCTTTCTATTCCAAATATGTTTAATTTTTCTTTAATTCTTAGTTTAGATTGTTTATTTCTGTTTGCTAGAAACAAGAAAAAAAGAAAAGAGGAATTTGGGAGATATTGAGGAAGAGATAAACTTAAAACCACAAGTTTCAATATGAAAAAGAAAAAGAGACAAATCTGTACTTTTATATGTCTACAAATTCACATTGCATTTCACATAGTCTTAATTCTTTACCCTCATAAAATGTTCCCCCCCAAACAGGAAGTTTATCAACACAATGGAAATGTAGATTTGGGAAACACTTTTTAGTTCTGTCAATTTAATTAAAACTAATAACTTAAATAACATAAAATCCTTCTCTGCCAATAGATTACTTGGACAGTGAATTTGTAAAAACATATAGTAATGTAGATTGGTGTAGAAGGAAGCATCAAACTGGTATCAAGATGTGAATGTTATAAAAACATCTCTTTCTTCAAATAATCTTGGACAATTTTGAAGGGCATTAAGACCCAGGTTCCTTTATGATCTCTAAAATATTTCCTGGGGATATATTGTATGACCTAATGAGTAAAAGAACCTGTCAACTCTTCTTATTGGGAGCACACTCATTCACATTTTCAAAAAAGATATATTGTCATTAAGAACACAAGGACATTTGATCTTTTCAATATGACTACAGTGTAAGGTAAATAGTGCACTAAATGAGCCCATGGTATGGTAGATTACCCCTCTTGCTACCTCCATTTCCATATTTGTATGTGGTAACCCAACAGTAGGCTTGTCTGCATCTGGTCAAATGGATGTAGAACAGGAAAGCAATGCCAGATTTCATGACGTACCTAAATGAATTTGAGGAATTTGGGTATCACTGGTCATGTTGCTATCTCTCTTTACAAATAAATCCTAATTAGTGCTGTTTTGAGTTTCGACCATTCTTAAACATTTACACTTATATAAGTGAAGCATGCCGTTTTTCATTTTAAAATAAACCTTTCATATGTGTTTTTAAAAAATCAGCCTCTGTGTGATCTCAAAGATCAAGGCAAAACTCCACACTCCCCCCTAGTGATCAAAGTTTGATGACCTCCAAATAACAGAAAACACAATAAGTGGACTTTAGATCACAAGAACAAAAAAATGCCCAGAAGCTACACAAGTCACTGCTGGTGTTCTTTACTTAGTATCCTTTTTATGATAGAAGAATAAAGCACAAGCTGTCAAGAGGCAGCAACTTCCAATTCCTTGGTCTGAAGCCTCAGTCTGAGTAACCAAACAAATAGGTTACGTATATACTCAGGAGAAAAGAAACGAAACCACAGAAGGAGGGGCAAGCCTCAAGGAATAAGATTTGAAGGGCAAAATAAAACAACGGGTCAGAAGCCAGAAATTCAAATTTGATATTAGTAATCACGAAGCTTACACAATTCTGCATGTACTGAAGCATTTTGGAATCTATGGAAAAGGATCCCTTTAGCAATTATTTGTTTCAGTGATGTGGCTACAATGCTTTTATAGATAAACTGACTTATAAGTTACAAGGGATGTTCTTTTTTCTCATACTGAAAAAAGTTTCTATTCCATTTCCAGGATAATCTGACCACTACAGGTCAAGACTGCATTCATTGAGGTCCCTCAGTCACTTATAAACATCTGAAAATATTCTGTAAAAAATTCAAAATCCACTAATTTAACATCCACTAATTTAAAATGATTGATTTTCACACAATGTTTGCACTATCATATATCCCTACCTAAAAGTAGTAATGCAGAGAGATTTGTATTTTACTGAAGAAAATAGATTTTTTAAAAACACTTCAAAATTGCTATTAGCAAACATCTGAACTACATCATTCTTTTCATAAAAGTATGTCTGCTTTGACATAACCTGCCTACACATCTTGAACATTGGCTCAATTATAAGTTTCTCACTATTACCATCACCACCACCATCATTACCTGCTCTCTATAAGGGGCCAAAACATTTCAGAATGTTTAATCCCAGCCAGTCATAAAACCTGGGGAGCACTCTTTCACATTCTGAGTGAGATTTCTCCCTTTGGTCCCTCTTGCACAATTCTGACATTATCACCTCCCTCAAGTGCAGCTCTTATAATGTTGCACCCTAACTCATAAACCTTCAAACCTTCAACATTGTATGCAGAATACATTATAAAAGCTGATTATGAAAGTTAACATATCTGTCCTTCTGCTCTATTAACACCTCCTCAAAGCCAATAAACTGGCTTTCCTTTCTCAGTTCATCTCCACTGTCTTCTCTGCATATGCTTTTATTAAACTCATCTCTTTTTCTATAATGTTGAACTTGTGAGTTATTACTTATCCTGTCTAAGGCTTATATGTCAGCTTTTCCAAGGAGTCATACCTTTGCTTTATCTGGTCTCACTGTCCAAGAATTTCTTCAAGGGCCCTTAGCACAGTTGGCTTATGGAGGATCTGTTCATAGAGAACCACTTTCCCAGAGGGATTATAAACATCTTGGTGCAAGGTTCCCTGCATTGCTCACATCAGCATTCCTCAGATACCTGGTGTATACTTTAGTCATAGTGAGTTCCAACAATTGTTTATGGAGTTTAACTAAATAGAAAATATTTGTTTTGTTGGTTTCAAAATACTGGGTTTATCCAAACTCCTACACTGATCATTTTTAAATAGCAGCCTTAACTTAACACAAAAACAAATTCTAAGTGCTAATGATCAAATGGAAAGAAAAAGAAACTGTACTTTCATCCCTTTTTAGAAAAATTCTATTTAAATAATAAAATAAATCATTCTAGCCAAAGAGATAATATAACCTAAATTATTACTGTTTTGTATTTCTTTTTCAAAAATAGAAAGAGAAAAGGAGCTCAGATAAGTATTTGATCTAGTCTTGCTTTGGAAGCAGTTTAAGAGTTTTCAGAATATGATTCTATATAAATCTGACATTATTATTGTTATTTTATCCCCTTATGAACTTTCTTGCATACACATTGAAATATTCAAGATGCTAATGGCATGCCACTAAAATGAAAAAGTATCCAGGGACCAACTCCTCATTCCGTGCTCCTCTAACAGAAACCTCCTCTGTTCTCACTGAAATATGGATACCTCTAGTGTAGAGGTATAATACAAGTTAGCACTTATGACTCCTCAAAAGGGTTATAACGTAAGGCAGCTCACAGCCAGAAGTGAGAGCTAGACACTTTTTCAGCCTCTGCTCTACAGTGTTATTTACAAAAATCCCCTGAGAGTAATGAGAAGTATATGCATAACCTCCTGAAAATACAAATTAATAATTAGTGCTGAATTGTGAAAATAGCACCCATCAATAAACATATACAGGAACCAAATTGCTTAGAAAGGTGAGGTTATAATTCTTCTTTTCTAATAAATCCTTTGCTTGAGATCAGACGAATGGGAATTGCTTTTATTACGTATTTTATGTTCATGGTTGATAATGTTCTTTCTGACACATGGAATCATGTGCATGGGGATGTTTAGAAATGCAAAAATTGTGTATATTTACATTCATTTTAAATCAGCATATTTTATTAAGGGTAAATTTTGTCTTTGTATGTATATGGGATATTAGTTATCTTTTAATGTAAAGAAACAAACAGTCCTTTAATTTCTGATGCTTCGTTTTGTGCTCTTTATTCATCCTTGCCTCCGTCTCTTTCCTTAGAGGCACACACAGTGAGTAACACTTCACCTAATGGGGGGTCCCAACAGCAACACATTGCACTATCATGGTAGATTTCTCAGGGGCTTCCCTCCCAGGGTTAACATCTATGCCAACATCACATGAACATTCATAAAGTGTGGTTTTACCCCTGCATCCCACTAAGAATCAGGGAGGGCTTCATGGACACCCAGCCTGCACAGTCATGCAGCCCTCCATTCTTGGTTCTTTGTAAGAAGCAGTCCTGCATTTGCATTTTGCACTGATCCCCAAAATGACATAATTAGTCCTGCCAAGAAGCTGTAAGTTGGCATCTGTGTCCTTAAAGCCAAAAATAATATAGAATTTAATGATATAAAAGAGTAATATTACTCTTCTAATGATTTTACTGTATTCTTTCATTAGACTTCATTCTTCTTTGAAGAGTATCAGCTGTGGCATTCCTGTGACAAAACCCCGGAGAAACAGCAAAAGCCAGCGAAGGAGCAACAATAGGCAAGTGAGGGGTAATGTTGAGATCACATTCACCCATTCCTGGGACTTTACTGTCAACCAAATGACCTTGGAATGTATGGGTTATCTCTATGTTTATTTTATTATCAAATTGACTTTCAAGGTAAAAAATAACTTACATATATTATATGGCTTTGACATCTTAATGTCTCTATAACCACAAGAAAAACAGAGGCATAAGGGTTTTTCCTTCCCTTTTTATAACATAAACCTTAACTTCCTTTGGGTATTTATAATCAAGTTAACACTGAAAAAAGTTGGATGTTACCATAAAACTGTAGATCTATGATTTCCTCTTTAATGATTTTAATGGTTTTGTGGTACACTTTTTACTCTCTGTATTTTAGAAGAGGACAACTTGTTTGTTGATTTTTAATGTTACAGACAGAATTCCCCTAGGTTGTGTCCTTTTAAATACCATCTTTTGATGCAGGTAAATTTTTCCTGTTTTTGACTATCCCCATGTCTGGACAACTCAAAGTAGATATAAACCTTAAAATTCCCATAAAATGATGGACTGTCTATTTGCCATGTCCATTTATTCATAGTTTAAATTCATGAGCTTTTTCTCTCCCATTGGTGGCTTCATAATTCTTTTCAGATTCATGGAAAATATCATGCTTTTTTTTCTTATTTTTCACAATGGCCTTATTTAATGACTTTCAGGTCATTGAATTACATGCTCCCTTGTAGATATTCTTCCCTCCTCTGTCTGATCACCTTTCATTGTCCTGTACCATGAACCCTCATCTTCCCCATTGACTTCTACATATTCCTCAGATCTAGGTTCAGTTTAGTCATCACCACTCCTGTGGAACCATCTTTAACAGAAAGGAGAGATTAGCTGGCCTTAATCACCCTGTTTCTTCTAACACTGAATTTACCACACAACATTTACTTATCTATTCAGTTATCTTTCTGCCTACTTACACTAAATCCCCTTTACAAGTCAGCTATCTTTTCTTCCCGAATAGTGGATTTCAAAATACATTCATTGAGCAAATGAATGAATGATGAGGGTATATGCAAATGAATGTCTTCAACATTGCCTCAAAATCTGGTCTGTTGCTCACCAGGTGATACTGTCTAAATAGAATAAAAGGATCAACTTTATTCCTCATATAAATAGTTTTATCTTGATTTCCTAATTATTCACTTATTAATTTGTCCAGTATATATTACTAAGCACCCACTATGTGCTTGCTTTATTGTGATACTGAATTAATGAGGCATGATCCTTACCTCGTTGTTGTTGTTAGGTGCCGTCTAGTCATGTCCGACTCATAGCGACCCTTATAGGGTTTTCAATGGCTGATTGTTTCGGGATTGCCTCAGGAGTGGGTTGCCACATCCTCCTCCCTCCTTACCTTGTTGTTGTTGTTGTTAGGTGCCATCGAGTCGGTATCCGACTCATAGCGACCCTCATAGGGTTTTCAACAGCAACTGTATTGGGATTGCTTTTGGGAGTGGATTGCCAGGCCTTTCTCCTATTCCTTACCTTTGGACACATAATAAATTTTATATTCATTTATACATAATATGCAAATCATAATCTGCCACACCAATCAATAGACAAAAATAAATGATTGGAAATAGTTTTAAATGTTGCTTGGATTATGTATTTCCATATCAAGTATATCCACTTTATGTCACCTTTTATTTTTCAAACCACTTATAACAACATATTACACATTTGATTGTTTGAATTTAACTATTCATGCAAAAATACATTCAAATTCCCTAGTCAGAAAATGTTAACATGGAAATGCTTGTTTTTGGAAGATATGGTAAGGAAAACTAACAGGTTGTTACCTAGGATAAAGAAAATCTGTACTTTTCTTATCCAATATGCAACTGAAATTTTAGTGAACTACAAATTGTATTAACTCAAACATTATTAATGCCATTTGTGAATAATCCAGAAATTCCATTTATATGTATTAGAATCATTTCTCAGATAGTGGGAAATCAAACAAGATCCAGTCAAAGCTCTGGTATGCAGACACACTCTTCCTCAGATACTTAGTTTCGGCATTGAAAAACTGCTGCTTTGCCCTGGCAAATTTCTACTCCAATATTTGTGTGAAGTTCATTCTACTCCTTTGGTGACCTGGTTTTCCTATTTTCTGCTATGGGAACTGAACAAAACAATGTCTTTCCTATATTTTTCTGGATTTTCTTCAAGATTACACAGCAACCTATGCTTTAGAAAAAAGATAGCTAAGGAAGTTCCAAACAAAATCAAAGTATCTACATAATTCATTATTAAATTCTTTATAATCAATTTTATGTTGCTGTTCCTGTAGTTGTCAGGTGCTGTTGAGTCAGGTCTGACTCTTAGTGACCCTATATACAACCGAACAAAACACTCCTCGACACTGTGCCATTCCTGGCACTATGTCAGTTCTTCCCTGCTATTTATAGGGTTTTCAATGGCTGATTGTTACAGGATTTTTATGTAGCTTCCTATTAATTATCCACATAAATCTAATTCCTTACATATGGCATATTTGTATGTTCATCTAACAATAAATGGAATACATTGTCATACGATAAAATAAAATGATTTATAGTAAAAGGACATGGGTTTACTTTTGGTTTGACTGTTTTAAGTAACTTTTTTCTTGTGATGAGTCAACATGAATAATAAACTCTGAAGCCCTGTAGGGATTTTATTACCTATAGACTAATTCCACTTCAATTCTCTTTGTCCATGAATACATTACTTAATACTCAATCTGTCAATAGTCTCACAGATTTACTTCCCACCTTTCTTAATCTATCTATTATTAATTAATGTGAGCCAACGGTCAATAAATAATGCCATTCATTTGGTTTGAAAGAAACCTTGTGGAACATTATCTGTGCAAAAATGTTTGAAGTAATGACAGGAACTTACCCACTGCTGGATAGGAACACTGGAGGTATTTAAGAGGGCCAGCAATTAGGTATTCAAAATTTTGACCAATAAACAAAGAATATCAAATTAAAATTACATTGAATAAAAACATTTTTTGTAGTATGGAGGGTTGAACCTGGGGTCCTCTACCCTCAGCCCCTTTATTTTTTATTTTGAGATATTCCTGCTAAGTTATGGAGGTTGCTTCCAACTCGTGATCTTCCTACCTCAGTCTCCCTAGTCCTTGGAATTCCAGGCATGCACCAAGGCACAAGTCTTGAAGAAGAATCTTGGAAAGAAGAATTCAATTATCCAAATTGGAATATTGATGGGACACTACTACTCTTTTTAAACATGTCATGGTATCTTTAGCAATTATAATCTTAGTTTATTTGAACATTTTACCTTAATATAGGACATTCAACAGGGGAACTGGTTTAGCTAGCACCCATGTCAGGGGAAGATTGCCATCTACTGCAACTTTGTCAAAGTCCTTCCTATCTGTGAAATTATTCTTTGGGAATGGGCTACCAACTAACTGCATATTGCAAAATCTAACTTCATCATCTGCCTGGTCCTTCCAACACAATTAGTGTAGTTCCAGAGAATGCATACAAGTCTCACATAAATAGCCAATAGCAGAACTGGTAATATCAAATCAGTCAACACATTTAAGTTTATCTATAAATATATATAATATGTAATACGTGTTATATGTGCATATAAATATAGGTATAAATATAAATATATTTCCTCCTTGGATCTCTAGCTTTGTCCTCTCAAGTTTCCAACATACATGAATTTATTCTCTGTCATTTGAATACCTTCACCATATGACTGTTGTTGTTTTTGCCCTCTTCTTCTCATGCTAAGAAAAAGCTCCTCCTTGAGATGTCTTCAGTTTTAGATGTTTGAAACAAAGGTTTTTACATTTGGAGGATCGGAGTCTGGTGAATCTTAAAACAGTATTTTCTCCAGAGATCAACGGAAGACACTGTAAAGTGAACCCACATCACCTCCTCCTCTTCTGCTTTCTCCACTTGGAGCCTTATCCAGAAAATCTACCACTCCACAGCCTGAAGGAGTTTCTCTCTCTTTCAGAAGAGTTGCAGATGAAGGGAGAGGTTAATTGGATATTAACAGATACCTCAAAATTATGTTTCTACTTCAATTTGGGCCTCCAAAGGGCATAGAGGGAAGGATCTGAGTGTCAATTTCCTTTTGTGGAAGACTGATGTTTGGGTTAAGAAATACTGCATGTCAGAGGTATCTCTAGATGCATAAGGTTTCAAAAATGAAATTACCTAGAGAAGTTAAATACCACTTGAGCTCTAGTTAGGGCAATTTTATGTTAGTGTCACCCATGACAGAGAAAAGAAAAAAAAAAGACCACAGAGGAAGTTAAATTTTAGTCTTAATTTACACTCTGAGGATTATATTCTTTAAGAATTTTGATACTTCTGATTTCAAATGAAAATCAAGCCATTACCAAGCAGCATGTGAACAGCTCCGCACAGAGCCTTTTTGATTAGACTTCCACAAGTTGCAACTGTTAGATAGACTTACATTTTGCCTCTTGATTTTTGTGACAAAAATCTAAAAATATGAAATTTAGTGACACCATTCACATTATACTGCTAACAGTTAACACAAAATATCTTTGTTTAGGGACCTAATAAAATTGGTCATATAAAGAGGAAATGAGATTTTTAATGCAAAATGAAGCTGACAGTGCTCTTCTATTACCAGGGTCTTATTAGGGAAAAATTCTCTGACATCTGTTTATCCCCTGCAGCCAACCTTGTATTCAGAATACAGTAATTGATTCACAGCATCCACTGGGGATCTAACTGGCTCACTTTTCCACACCGCACTACACAGGTATCTCTGCAGCTAATTCTGAATGTACATCTACATCGTTATCTCCTGGTGAACTGTGACCCTAAACACTTTGGAGGCCCAGATGAAAGTGCTTCCTCCACCCTCCAGTGCTAGGGGTGTAGCGGATTCTGCAGCATGGCAATTCACACAGGACATCCAATCAGAACCATCCCCTTTGAAGCCCTTCTCAGCTGGGAGACCATGAATGATTCATAGCTTCTCTACACAGACTAAAGAGGGAAGAGCAAAGCTAGTGTGTATTATTCAGGATTGCATCCTCAATAAGCCTCCATGTTCAGCAAATTGCTACAATGTTTTTTGCTTAGTCCTTACTTCCATACAACATCTCTTTTGTGTACAAGTTTTAACAAAGAAAGGTCTTCTGTTTAAGCAAACTTGTTGATTGGGTTATTTACCCCTTTGTAATGAATGTTAGTACCATCACGATTTCTGCAAAACAAAGTACCTGGCAGGGACCAGGGTTTCCAAGGAGGATCCCAAGGTCCCAACTTCACAGTTAACTTACAAAGTGAATTTGGTGTCAGCCTCCCTTTTTGTTTTTCATTATTTGGGTCAAAATACTATTTTCAGTGTACCCATGTGCAAAACCTAGATTTGTAACAGTGCATATAAAGCAAATAAAATATTTTAGCTCTTGAAAATACTTTTCATCAGCCAGGACTGCTGTCTGGTGTAGAAGGCAGAATGTAAGCCCTTCTCTTTCAACAACCACACAAAGCAATCATCATGATAACGATTACTAAGCATCTTCCCAGTCCCAGGATTCTGCAGACACAATAACTGAATATTACCCCCCAAAGAAACATCACTTTTGGAAGCTTCATTATTAAGCAAGCAGGATTTTCCTCGTGTCATCATTCATTGAAGGTTTATCTTCTAAGCTGACATATAAGTACCAGAAGAAAACCACAGAAATCCTACCTAAAAGGGACAGAGTCACTCAACATCCTCAGATTTTGTTCTAGAAATATCACTTTTCCTTTGTGACCATATCTATAGATCTGAGGTTGGTAATCATAACTGTAAACTCCACGTTTCTAAGCATCTTTCAGTAATCCTGATTTTTAAAATTTTTCTAAACTTCTCTATTTTTCTTCTTTCATATATGTAAGAATATTTCTAGAAATAACACAAGCCAAGAGTTTCTCAGAATAAAATTAACCACAGTTATTATTTGGAAGTACTTTGGCCTCATCTGTTAATTTGAAGAAAATACAAAAAAGGACTAAAATTAAACAGTTTCCAAAAATATATGACCAATAAAAGAAGAAAAACTATTTCTTTAAAGATCTGAATCACTTAATACTTTGTTTTTTTAAAAAAACATATTACCTTAAAAAATAAATACACAAGAACTTCATCCACCTAAATTCACCTTCAATTTTCCCCCCTTTGGCCTAGGTTCCCATGTGGGCTATCTGATTTGCTCATTGCTAGACTGATTGACAGGTGTGGGGACAAAAATGCAAATGACATGCAAATAGACATATTAGGGCAGTTCTTTGTAAACAGAATTGCTGCTTATGTACATATAGTACTTTGTAACAATGGACCTTTACCTTTATAACTGGGGAACAATTTCTATAACTCATAAAATGCTCAGGCTTAGTTGTTCTATTTGAAAGCAAAATGCACTATGACTAGACACTTAGATATGAATCATGGAAACAACTTCAACGTATAGATTTCTTTGTCTATAATTATGTCACTTAAAATGTTCTTACTTCTTTTGTCTATCATGCATATGTGTATAAAATGCTTAGGATACTATCTTAAGTGTGGCTAAAAGGTAGATCTGTTAGGATTAACTTAAATCTCTGCATTTGGATATGATATCACTTGATTTTGATTATAGTATTTTTTGGTTCTAAAATTTCCACTTGCTTCTTTACATTTTCTATTCATTTTCTAAGACTTTTTATTTTTATATTGGTTTCAAAAGTGTCCATGACTGCTTGCCCAGCATTTTATAACAGCACTCCTCAGATAATTTTAATATTTGTGTCATCTAAGCATTGCTGTACATTGTCTTTTCCTGTGATTTGATAATTTTTTGGTTCTTCATCTGCTTCAAACTGAGATTATACACTGGGTTCCCAGAATATTAGCTTATGAGACTTTGAGCCCTATTTAATGTTATGAAGAGTGTTGATAAAGTTCATTTTAGCAGACAGGTACGGTAACAAAATGCAAACAGTATGCAAACAGACACATCCAGTTATGTTTGGGCTATAATTTCTAGCCCACCATCTGTGGGCTGCTAGTTCAGTTTACAAGGCTTTGCAGTACTATTTGGATCAGGCCTGCATGTGTCTGGGATAGGAAAGATGGTTTATATGTTAGTTCAGATCTCAAAGTCTTTACTATGATGAATAGAATCAATTCTTACATGGGAGCTCAGAGTTGAATTCATATATTCATAAACAAATTTATCAAATAACTTTCCCAATTCCTCTCTCTCCGTGATCTCTTCAATGCTTCCCAGTTCCTGGGGCTCATAATTTTAGTCTTTTGTCACACCAACTGCAAGGCTGCACACTTCAGCATGTCTTCATCTGATGCCAAGTGACGAAGACAAGGAAAAAAAGAGGCTGGCTCACTCCCCTTGCACTCATAACCCTACTGAATTTAGAGAATGGCTCCTCTCAGAGTTTTACCTCGTGTAAGCTCCTGATGCCTGCAGCCATACCACTGTGGAGTCCAATCCAATCAGATCTGAGAAGCTAAGCAGGGTTGGGCCCAGTTACTACTTGGATGGGAGACCACTTGGGAACACCAGGTGTTGTAGTCTTGGGAGATGGACCCGGTAACCCCCTCCCACAAAACAATCAGCCATTGAAAACCCTAGGGATGGCAGGGAAGCACTAACAATACTATTTCATCTGTTGTATATAGGGTCACTATGAGTTGAACACTGACTCAAGGGCACCTAACAACTACAAGAAGCTCCTGATACTGGCCTCTGCCACTCACACAGGATTGATTGGTGGCCTGGAGATGAGAGAATGGAGAAAACAATGGGAAAAATAAACAGGAGAGTCTCACTTTCTGTGTTGTGAGTTTCCTCTTCAAGCCAGAACTGAGGGCTTCAAGTGGAGCTTTCTGTCTACATAGTAGTACCCACTTTCACATTGGTTGAGAAATGCTAAAAGAATAAAGAAAAGTAAATTTATGCTAGCTTAGTGATTTTAAAAGTCTATTATCCTTTCTCACACAACCTGCTGCTGCTTAGGGTCAGAATCCTCAGACAAATACTCCATGCATTCTGTGTAGGTTTTATACCTGCACTTAATGAAAGTGAAAGAATGGAGTACTTTCACTCCATCTTACCTGGAAAGAGAACTCATTAGAATTACTTTATTCTATTTATTTATTTATTTATTTATTTATTTATTTATGACATAGGGTCTCACTATGAAACTGGCCTTGAACTCACAATCTTCCTGCCTCTCCCTCCCTCCCTAGTACTGAAATGACAGGTATGCACCACCATGTTTGGCTTCTAGAATAACTTTTTCTTTTTTTTTTTTTTCTTTCTCTTTTCTTTCTTCTTTCTGCTTTCATTCATTCTTTCTTTCCTTTATTTTTGAGACAGAATTTTTCAATATGTTCAGGTCTGGCCTTGAATTTACTATATTGTCCAGGCTGCCCTTGGGCTCATGATCATCCTGCCTCAGCCTCCTGAATGCTAGGACTTCAAATATGTGCCACTATACTCATTTTATAATTACTGTAAATGCAAAGATATATCTGAGGTCAATTATGAGAAGATTTTATCAAGAATCTGAACTGAGAGGTAAATGGTAATTCATGTTTCACTTTGGAAATAAACCTCTTTTTATGTCATGTAGGGAGATGACAAGAAACCGAGGAAGAAGTTGGAAGATGATTATGTGAGAGATGTTTCTTCTTCATGAAATCAGACATGGAGCCACGTGTGGTTTCTGCAAATTTAAACCAACTTGCTGCATATTATAATAAAGGTAATGGAAGGAGTTCTGGGTTGACGCTAGCTATGGCTGAAGGAATAAAATTTTGTTTCTTTTTCTTTTTCTTTTTTTGCAGTGCTAGGGGGTTGGACCCTGTGCCTTATGCATGCCAGGCAAATACTCTACCACTGAGCTGTACCCCCAGATTCCCTTTTTAAATCCTATTCTTTTTTTCATTTTGAGGGAAGGTCTTACTAAGTTGTGTAGGGTGTCTGACCTTTAAATCACAATCCTCCTACCTCAGCCTCTTGAGTTGCTGGGATTACAGCTCAGAAGGAATAAATTAAAGGAGATTAAAACAGTAATATGTATTTCATAATCCTGCCCTTTTATCTTTTATTTTCTATTTCTTGTTAAGAATAAATGAAATTTTTTGGAAGTTACCATTTCAATTTATTTGTAAGAAAACAATTCATGGAAAGGACAATTTAATCAATATTCATTCCACAAATATTTATGAAGGACTTAATAAATTGTCAGCAATGTTGTAGGCAGGAGACAGACTATGGAAAGTTTTTTAAGTTTCTGATTTCATAGTTTATGTTCTATTAGGATATCCTAATTTTCTCATTTTCCCCTACAGGTATGCCTGCAGCCGTACTACTGTGGCACCTGATTCCATCAGGTCTCCAAAGCTAAGCAGGGTCAGGCCTGGTTGGTACTTGGATGGGAGACGACCTGGGAACACCAGGTGCTGTAGGCTTTGGAGCCAGACCCAGCAACCCACTCCCCCAAACAATCAAGCATTGAAAACCCTCTGAGTAGCAGAGAAGCACTAACAGTACTGTTTTGCCTGTTGTATATAGGGTCTCTGTGAGTCAGATGCTGACTCAATGACACCTAACAATAACAACAACCACCTACAGATTTGACAGTCAGAAATGATAATGTAATGACCCTTAGGAGACAAGGGTGAACCAATAGTCAAGGGTGTCAAAAGACAACAAAGAGAATGTGATTTTCAAGTGGACAAAATGGACCAAAATCAGCCGTCATGGTCTACGATGAAGTTAGCCTTTGCATTCTGGGCTGAACTATGGAAGTTCTAGATTATAATTTAAAAAGGAAAGCAACAGTGTCATTTCATTAGAGAATTTATATGCTAGTGCTCATTACAATGACGACTTCAACTTCAACTGTATTTTTCCAATGTGCCTAAAATTTACCTTTCAAATATGTTGACTCCTAACTTACATGCAACAACAGAGGGTGAGTACAGGAAACAAAAAGCTAATTAAAATATGGCTCCAGCACTCGGAGAGGGTGTCATCAAATTGGAGAGATTGAAAATCAGATTATTCTAAATCAATGTAAGTTGTAAAATCATAGTTTTTATTCCACACTACATGCTTTGAAGAACACCCTTAAATGAAACCTCATTTGATCCTTGAAAAGATAGTTGAAGACATAGAAGAAGAGCAGGAGGGCGGGAATTTTGTTGATATTCTTCCTGTATCAATAACATTAAAATAAAAAGAACGAAAGAAAATCAAGTCCTGGGACAGTATTATGGTTTTCTATAATGCCATAAGCTTTGGTGGAGAGTAATGTAGGTTTGAATTCAACTTAGTTATTTGTTTGGCTTGTGAATGTGAGCAAGAGTTCTCTTTTGAGTCTCAGTATCTTCATCAAAAAATGAAAAAAAAATAGCATCTATTCCAAGGATTATGAGGCATCAATGAGATGATGAATATAAAGTACTTGACACAATGATGAGCATGAAGCAGTGCTATCATGTTTTTCTCTTTATCCTTCTCTTCCTCCTTCTTTTCCTCATTTTCTTTATTCATACTTTGATAACAATAACAGTAATAATAATTACTACCACTAAAGTGTCTAATGTAAGATGGGATGAGGTAAGAGATAAGGATAGAGAGAGAGATAGGAGGTAGGTGGATGGTCTTATATATTTTTCTAAGGAACATAGATTTCATCCTGTGGTTCACTGGGAGAAATAGGAAAGCTATGACAAAGGAGGAAACACGATCCACTCTGCATCGTCCACAATGGCTTTAAGCTTAGAGGGGCAAAGGGGTGAAATCTGGAAGTAGGCAAAAAAGACAGAAAGTGACTGAAATAGTTCAAAATATGTCAGCCTTAAATGGGACAAATCTAAGAAATAGTTTCAAGTAAAATTATCAGTAATTTGCAACTATATGTGGGAAAAGCTAGGGAGGGGAGAGAGAATAAGGTTCCTATGTTTCTGTTTTGATCTGAGTGGATGAGTGATGGTATGATTGAGAAACAGATGCAACAGGAGAAGCAGTTTGTGGGTGAGAGGTTGTGAGCTCAAAAAAGCCATGAAAAGGTCAGCACCAATGCACACAACAAAAATTTTGCTATCTAACTAATCTGGAACTCATGAGAAAAATAAAATCTACAGCACGTATCTAGGAAACACCAGAGGATGGGAAATTCTCTGAGTAGGTAAGGGGGAATCATAAAGTGAAAAGAGCAGCAGGCCAAGAATTGAACCTGTGGGACACTAGCATCCATGGAACAGAAATGAAGTGTACTTTCCAAAAAGAAGGCAGCTAAGGAACTCCCAGAAAGATGAGACAGGCAGAGATGCTTCACATAGTCCATTGGGGCATAAGAAAAACATAACAATGACTTACTGTTCATATATTTTCTATATAAAAACAAGTACAAAATGGATATTCACCAGTGTTTTATCTATTAATTGGTAGAGGTATATGTGTATAATTTATGAATTAAGATATATTAGGAGTATATATCACTGTTCATTAATTTATTGCATAAGTAACCATGAACTAAACAACTACAAGGTACCTTTCTAAATGAATATGGGGAAGGAAAAATTAGAGACATGCCATCCCCTGAATGAATTTATCAGCTGGTTGGGTAAACAAAGTAGAACTAAATGGTAAACATGATATGAATAAAATAGACCTTTAAGGAAGAATTCAAGACCATAGCAGAATAATTGTCAGCAGTTAATATTTGTCATCTTAACACTACAGACAATTCTATCCTATTGCAGTTCTGAAGATGGAGATGTCATTCCAAATGGAGACGAATAGAGGAAAGGGGAGGCATTTTTGTTTGATTGAAACCACAGGCAGTATTTACATAGGTGGGGAGGAGAGCATTGCAAGGGCAGGGAACTAGGAGATAAAAGGCTCAAATGCAGAAAAGTAACAGGAGTCTGGTGAACAGCAAGTAAACCACTGAGTTGAACTGAAGTTCTCCACGTAGAGGGGAAACAGCATCTCAAATGTGAAGCATGTTAAACTTTTGGATAAGGCATCATGGGCCTCTGGAAAAAAGTTTATTAGGTAAATTATGTGCTTAAAGGTGTGCATTAGGGTTTTAGGAAGAAATCTGGACATACAGATATAATATTTTTGGAAACAGAAATATACAAAATAAAATAAAATACATATTCATTAAGTGCTTAAAGGGAGAAGGACCTGGCAACCCACTCCCAAAAATCAATCCACCATTGAAAACCCTATAAATAGCAGAGAAGCACTAACAATAGTGTTTCACCTATTGTATATACCATCACTATGAGTTGGACACCGACTCAACAGCACCTAACAACAAGTGCTTAATCGTGCATGACTCTGTGTCAAACACTTCTGTTTATTATTTGATTTTTCCCAAGGCTACTCAGTAAATTTATAATAGGCATGAAAGGTGACCCCAAACCTATCATCATAAACACTAGTCCATGGTGAAGGATTAGGGTAGAAGAAGGGTTAAAAGGATGGTAGTAGTTGAATGAATTAGAATGTTTTGGAGGGTAATGGCACATTAGAAAATGATGAATTCATTAAAAACTGCATTAGAAAAATAGGCTAATAATTACTATTGCAATTATTAACTGATTAGTTGGATTGGGCATGTAGTTGGAGTTGATATACCAAGGTTAAACAAATCAACTCATGTTTGTGCAGAGATGGGTACAAAAATAGCTGATTCTGTTCCAAGGATGAAAATATTCAAAACTGAGAATACTGGCATATTAACAAAAGAACAACTATTTTAAAGAGTATATAATTATTTTTTCTAGGTATATTATGACATTTACTTTTTTTATCTGTTGGAGAAAGTGACAAGAGTTTGCAGTAGTGCACCTATAAAAGAATGGTGTTGTAATTGGTGGAAAAGATGCAAGAAACAAAACAATATTTTTCTCCTTTGAAATGCTACTTCATTTCTCTTGATGTAAACTGAGAAGAAAGAGCAAAGATTCTATCTGCATTGCTATATGACATCAGCTCTCCTTTCACCACAGGAAAATTTAAGAGCATATATTTATAGTCTGAAATAAAGCAAGAAATGAGAACCTGTAAAATACTCACATGGCACAAAGGAATATTAACATTGATGCACTAAGATTTTATTAGAACCCAAGCCATATCATGAGGAAAAACATTATAATACATACAAATATCTATACTCAAATCATAAGTTTATTAAAAATCTCTTCAATTTCACCTAGCCATAAATATTTTTCAAGATTTTAAAACATATAATGGTGGTAACCTTTTCATATATGTCAAAATCAGAAAACTACAACTTTTATAACACAACTCATTTAGGGAAATGGATAAGATAAATAGCATTGTTAACATTTCATCTTAAAAATAATTATAAATTCACAAACAAGGGTAGATGTTTCATCTTTCTAAGCAGATGGTCATATAAACTGATCTTCATATCTTCTTTTCTTTGTTATTATTGTTAGGTGCTATCCAGGTGGGTTTGACTCATAGCTATGCTATGTACAATAGTGAAACACTCCCCCGTACTCTACCATCCTCAACACTATGTCAGTGCTTTTCTGCTATTCATAGGGTTTTCAATGGCTGATTGTTTATTGGTAGTGGACTGCCAGGTCCCAAGCCTACAGCACCCAGTATTCCCAGGAGGTCTCCCATTCAAGTACTAACCAGGCCCAACCCTGCTTAGCTTCCAAGGTCTGACGGGATCTGATGCCAGGGTGGTACAGCTGCAGGCTAAATGTACAGTGTTTATGTATGTTTGTTTTTGTTAGGTGCTGTCTTATCTTTGAACAGGTTTAATTTAGATTTGCTTATATACAGAATTCTCTAATTTTGGTAGGAGGTCTCTGGATCCTACACCAGATACAGGGAATTAGACATACAGGGAAAAGGCCCAGCAATATGTATTATAACACATGCCCAAAGTGACTGCAATGCATACTAAAGTTTGAGAATCAGTAAAGTGGGAATTTCTCTGTGGCCAGAGATAAAAATTAATGAGCCTGCCCCATATCACATGACTGTTCTGCCTTTCCCATTTTTCCCATCATGCATAAAAGTTGTGAAAATAATTGGCCTGGTATATGTTAATTATTCAATGTTAATTTTCATACTATACATAGGACATAATTGTAAATTATAACAATATAACATACATTGTGAAATGCTTAAGTATATGAATTATAATAATGTTCTTGCCTGCAGCTGTAGCCCTGTGGCATCCAATCCCGTCAGATCTCGGAAGCTAAGCAGGGTTGGGCCTGGTTAGTACCTGGATGGGAGACCACCTGGGAACACCAGAAGCTGTAGGCTTGGGAGAAGGACCTGGCAACCCCCTCCCAAAAATCAAACTGCCATTGAAAATCCTATGAACAGCAGAGAAGCACTGACAATAGTGTTTCCCCTGTTGTACAGAGGGTCACTATGAGTCAGATACCGACTTGACGGCACCTAACAACAACAACAACAATAATGTTCTTAATAAACCAAGATTCATCATCAATAATTTTTTATTTCTCTTTGACACAGAAAAATACAGATGTGTTGCTACATTTAGGAGTGCTCTTGGGTAACAGTGAGGAACATTGTGGAAGATCTACTCAGCCCCTCAGAGAATCACTTCAGAGGAGTATAACAATGTCTGTGACTATCATCAGAATCATTTACATGAACACTGATTGCACTGTTCAGTGCAACTTAATGGGCAAGGTAAAGTGCCTCTGTATAAGCAAAGAATAGTTTGCAGTTTACTAACATTGAGATGAATGTGTGTTTTGGCAGAGAACAACTACTTTTTTTCTAAACATATAATATTCCTACTTCTGTCTCCATCTCAGAAATGAGACAAAAATTACACCTGACTGTTTTTCAGTAGAGTTTTCTTTCCTGCTAATGACTTAATAAAGAAACCAATAACATACTGAGTTTTTTGCAATTTGTTTGGAATACATATTTCACTGTATATTTAAAAAGTTCAGCTGTTTCAGCCAGGAATTTTATTATTGTTGTGCCTTAAGTCTCATGATATGATATATTTTCAGAGTCATGTTAGTGTTCATTTTTTAGAATTTAAGATTTTATCATTGATAAGTCATATTTACATGATATATATGGTCAAGTAAAGCATTTTAAACATTTGAAATAAAAGAAAATATTAAAATTAAAATGCTTTATAAAATAATAGTCATTTCATCCACCAAGGCTTCAAACTTAGAAGAAAATCCATTGATAATGTGAATAATGGAAAGGGAAAATAGAAATAATTTGTCCATTTGGAAAGCTCTTATTTAAGACCCTAAACATATGGCCTCTGAAAATGATGATTTTGATCGATTCAAGCTAATCTTCAGGGTCTTGACCTTGGCAGAGTTCTTAGACTTCATCTTTCATGCAAGCCATTACTCATCTATATTTCCAGATACTTCTCTTCCAATATATCAAATAGAATGCAAACGATGGTAAAAATCTTTACAAGAAAATGTACATGAGAAAGATTTTATACGCATATGAAAAATTCCTAGATTCTTAGGAAATTGCACTTTTGTCTGAATGTTGACTGATATCCAGAATATTTTTAAGTCTGGGTCAAACCACCAATAACAAAGAATAGTCCCATAGTTTGCTGTATCTACCCACATGCAAAATCCAAAAGGAATTTTCAAGCTCATTTTTACCTTTTTATTACTGAAGATACTTCTATTTATACCAAATGACAGAATATGACTATTCATTTCAAAATTAAGAACCAACTTAAAATGACTTATGAGTAACCTCCGAATAATTTCTCCTACCACTCATTATGGCTAATAATAACAAATTTTCTTAAGTAATATTACACATATTTGTTATTGGAATCATTGATAAGTGAGCAATTCTCTACCATTTTATAAGGCATATTCAGATATTGGAATTTTACTTGTCATTATAGGCTATTTGCTGTTTTGTAATGGATGGTGGCTAATTAAACTTGCGATGACCTTGTTGTTCTAGTTGCAAATACTATAGTGTCTTGAGTCATTTACTGAGTTGTCAGTGATGGATGGAGGTGCTTCTCAATAATTAGGTGGTAAACAATGTTAACTGAGCAGTATTTCACACTAGCATTGCAAAGTTATTTTATAGAAACATAGCAAATGACTCATCACTGCCATCTTTGTAAAATGATGCTAGCCCCTTGGGATAAATCATATTTTCATCAGTACAAGAGATATTAGAAGATTATCATATTTTGAATCAGCTGAAGAATATATTCCTCTATCAAATTTGTCCTGTGCACAGAACAGGCTATCTCTTCTAAGCTGTTTAGGGTTGCAGTACAAATTGGCACATATTTCAAAGTGGCCAGAAAGATGGCAAACATTTTTATCATACTGGTTCAATTGTCATAATTGGCATGATGCATAACAAGAGCACAGAAAAGGAAACTCCAATGGTCTAGATGGCCATTCAGGAAACCTCAAAAATAAATTAGCTGATTAAAGCAAGTATTTTCCCTTTTTATCTTATTTGGTTATTTTCCCTTCAATAAACACACATATCCAGGTCTGTTTCATCATCAGAATTTCATAATATTTTTCTTATTTCTCTCAAAGTTTTAGTAGACAAACTATTCCTGAGTTTTTTAAGTAAAGACATTCTGGCCTTAAATGGCAAACTGTAACAAAGTAATCGATGCCAAGGATATAATCGAGGTCTTTAGATTTCAATTTCAAAGGCATCATTTGAAACCTTGAGAGTAAATTGTAGCATCAATAATAAAATTATACCTACATGTTTTAGCTCATTTTGAAATCTGATTTTCATGAAGTGCTGAAGAACTGCTACAACACAGAGACCATCAACCCCAAAATTAGAAATGGGAGGCACTAAAGAGGTCATTAATCCCTTAATTTCACACTGAAGAAATAGAAAGGCAATAACCTTTTGCTTGCCTGAAGATATGTAGGCAGTCAATGGCAGGATTTAGACACATATGCAAGGGAATGGAATTCTATTGACTCAGTGGCCAGGCAGGTGAGTACATGAGTGAGCTCAGTGTAAAGAAGAGAAAGACATGGTGGCTACCAAATGGAATGCACACTCAAATTAGTTCATTCAACAGCTCATAGTCCACTGGCTTGAAATATTTAGCTGGAGTTTAGGTTGTCTGACTACTACCTGATCACAGGTATATCTATCTTTTGAAAAAATCACATACTATCTTCAATTTTAAGGATTTTTACTGACTACTACTCCCTAAATAATAAAAGAATAGTGTGCTATTTTCTGTCTTGCTACAGAGCAACAACAATGTTGCCTCCCAAAGTAAATTTAGAAGGAACTAAAGAAATCTCTTTATTGAAGGGACAACACATTCAAGATTTTCACAAGATACCAGTTTTTAATTCTATCTTCTTAGGTTATTTTCCCTTATTTTAACTTACTTTAATGGACAAGTAAAAATGGCATATACATATGCTCTCTCTATATATTTAAACATATAAGGTTATTAAATGCTACCACTTTACCTTTAGATATAGCTCTCAAAACTCCTCTTCCTCATGGAACCTCTCAAAATTGTCCCTCCACCTGAACTGCCATCATTCAGGTTCCACTATTTCTAAGACTGCCACTTTTCATTTCCCAACTGGCTTCTTTAGGGAGATAGGAACTGACTCTCTTTTTAATTCCCAGCATCTCACACAGTGCCTAGCTTATTGCAAGTATTCAACAAATGCAGGTCATCTAAAATTTGGAACCAACCAAATGCCAAAATGGATAAGATAATGTGTCTTTCCACATGCAGACCTCAGGAACCAAAAGCTGGATTCTCACAGAGACCAACTCACTGTTACAATGACACAACAAAGGGCAGGCTCATTCCATTATTTCTTTGACTGCATTGATGCCTAGTAACCTTGCCTCAAGAGATTTGTGTGTGAAAAGGATCATTGCATTCATTCGGGAAAATCTTGATAATTACAATGAAAATTGAAATTTAAAATTGATTTCATAGAGATACATGCTCTTTTAGAATGGCTATAAATGTTAAGAGGCTAGGGTTTAGCTCAGTTGGTAGGGGAGTGCTGCTTTGCATGCTCTGAGGACCTGGGTTTGATCTCCAGCACTGCAAAAATGGGAGAAGGGCATGGCAATCCACTCCCGAAACAATTTGAGCCCAGCTGTTGATTTATGGTCCAAGGTCTCTTGGTTCATAAGGGAGGATAATATCTCAGTTTCCAGATTCGTAATTTTAAAGTATAAATTCCACTTTCTTCATGCATATGATTAAGTTCTCTTACTAGACTTAGAATTGATATGGTAAGAGTAACTAAGGGATTTTTTATGTGTTAATGCCTTTAGTAAATGAAGGGTAAATATCTTAAAGCAAGGCTACTAAAATTATTGAGGTGTTGGTCTTTGAACCTAAGAAAAAAATGAGAAATTATTTAGTCAATAGAAATCATATCATTTCCAAAAATTCCTCAGACCTTCATCAAGAACAATTAAATATGTTTATAAGATCTACATTTTTTCAAGTAACCTTTTTTTTTGTAAATTTGAAGGGGAAAGATTAAAAATGTGAAATTAGCTAAAAAATGAATAGTCACTTTAAATTGAGGATGACTTCATCAGTATTTTGAAATATGTCCATGTTTTAAGGATTTCTAGAGGGCAGGAACTGGAAAAAATCACTCAATTTTCAATTGTTGTGGTTATTATGTTACCTGGTATATACCTGGAAATTACAACTGTCTTTCAGGAATAAAGGAACAAATGAATGAAGAAATGAAAACAACCCATTATGGTAGGCAACATCTAGGGATGCTGTTCTGGAATTCTGAGCACGTTCAACAACCCCAGAAGATGAAACATACATAACATTCCTCACTCAGGAAACAAGATTATATAACCAAAGTCATAGAAAGATATTTTGTGTATGGCAAAAGAATGGGCTGACATTTCCCTCTTCCTTTGCCTTCCCTGTTGTTGCTGTTGTTGTTAAATGCAATTGAGTTGGGTTCTGCTCATAGCGACCCTCTGTACAACAGAACAAAATACTCCCCAACACTGTGCCATGCTTGGTACTATGACAGTACTTCTCTGCTATTCATAGGGTTTTCAAAGGCTGATTGTTTTGGAAGCACATCCTTGTCCCTTGCCTGCAGCATTTGTTATTCCCAGGCAGTCTCCCATTCCAACAACTAACCAGGCTGACCCTGCTCAGCTTCTGAGATCAGATAGGATTGGATGCCAGAGTGGTATGGCTGCAAACTCTTCCAGGTGAAGATGATATAAAAGACAGTGAACCCATACATAATTCTGGGCTTCTTTGACCAGGGTGGCTGCCATGACCACTATCTTCAGTCCATATACACATGGAACAAAGGATACCTAGGAGATCTGAGTCCCCTCCCGGCTCCACACATCTCTAATCAAGAGTAAGCCATGGGAAGGCTTATTGCTCACTTGATAAATGACAACAAATGGGATCTTAATCCTGTCTGAATTGTCTTCTTGCCTCTTCTCAAATCTGGACCAAACTTTGTGGCATGGCCAAAATTATCATACAAGAAATCAGGAAGGATATATTTTAACATGTGCAAAATAGACCTTGAATCTAAGTAACTTGGAAGCTTTCTCAAACCTTCAAGTGAGAGTAATTACAAGAATAACAAATAGAAAGCTACCAGGAGATGGCTGTGGCTCTGAACATGTTACATATTTTTATCAAAGACTTTTCATTCCTTAAATACTAAACTCTATTCTCTTAGTTTTGTTACTCTGCAACCCATGGTCACACTGACTTGATGGTTGTTAGAGTATATAAAGAGTTCTTATCTAATGTAGCATAGAAAAATTAATATCCCATGATCCAACTGACATAAAGCTGAATCCTTTTTAAATTTTTGAAATACAGTATTCCAGATATGGTGGCACATATCTATAATCCCAGCAACTCAGGAGGTGGAGGCAGGAGGATCACAAGCTTGAGACAACAAGCAGCCTATGTAACCTAATGAGACCCTGTCTCAATAATAAAAAAATTAAAAACATAGCTGAAGGGTGAGGACCAGTCGTAGAGCACTTGCAAAAGTATGAGGCCCTGGCTTCGACTCCCTAGTACTACACACACACACACACCAAATTAATAGAGTGTAAGTTGCACTCTAAGAAAGGCAAAAATCAAAGTCAATTAGTTGTCATGAAATGAGCACATCCTCGTGACCAAGGTCAAGAAGCAGATTGCTAGCACCATAAAATTCTTCTCAGGTATCTCATGCTTCCTATATCACATGTATTTCCCCTTTGATCTCCAAAATTAATCACCATCCAGGACTCTAATATTATACATTATTTTGCATATATCAACTTTGTGTAATGGAAGTATGCAACATATATTTCAGTATGCAGTATATATATGTATATTGTTGTTAGGTGCCATCAAGTCGTGTCTGACTCATACGACCCTCATAGGGTTTCACTGGCTGATTGTTTTGGGATTGCCTCAGGAGTGGATTGCCATGTCATTCTCCCATTTTTGTGGAGCTTCGAATCGAACTCGGGACCTCAGAGACAGCAAAGCAGCTCTCTACCAACTGAGCTAAATCCTAGCCCATACATATGTTGTATGTTGTTGTTAGGTGCCGTTGAGTTGGTATCAGACTCATAGCGATCCTACATACAACAGGGGAAACACTATTGTCATTGCTTCTCTGCTGTTCATAGGGTTTTCAATGGCAGATTGATTTTTGGGAGTGGGTTTCTGGGTCCTTCTCCCCAGCCTACACCACCTGGTGTTCCCAGGTGGTCTCCCATCCAAGTATTAACCAGGCCTGACCCTGCTTAGCTTCCTAGATCTGACAGGATCGGATGCCACAGGGCTATGGCTGCAGGCAGACACTTCATTAGATATACCAAATTTAATTTCCAAAATTATTGTACCAACATTCATATTATATGTAGAACTTACAGTCACATCTTTTACCAATACTAGAAATTTTCAGTCATTGTAGCTATTCTAGGGAATATGTAGTGATGCAAACATCATTAGCAGGTTTACTGTCCACTCATATAGCTTCTTGTATGGTTTTTTGTCCTTATTTCTATTAACTTCTCTTTTTCCTATTCATTTGTAGATACTTTTAAAATATATTTTGAAATATTATAAAAATTTATATTCATTGCATTTATTTTACACATATTGCCTCCTTGCCTTCTTATGATAGTCATAATTTATATTTTCATGGTTGTAAAAGCTTATAAATATTTTGTAATATTTTCCTTTATGGGTATCCCTTTCACAGACTTAATTTTTATACATGGTTTGAGGTAGAGACCAAGGGTTTTGTCCTATATAGATGTCCAGTTGAATGAACTTATTAAGAAGGCTATTTTCCATTTTGCATTACATATATATATATATATATATATATATATATATATATATATATTGTTGTTGTTGTTGTTAGGTGCCATCGAGTCAGTATCCGACTCATAGCGACCCTCTGTACAACAGGGGAAACAGTGCTTCTCTGCTGTTCATAGGGTTTTCAATGGCAGATTGATTTTTGGGAGGGGGTTGCCAGGTCCTTCTCCCAAGCCTACTGCTTCTATATATCACATTTTAATCCAGTCATCTGTTGATGGACATCTGGGTTTTCATACTCTTGCAATTGTGAAATATGCTGTATTAAATGTGGAAGTGCAGGTGTCCCTGTGGTATGATGACTTATCTTCCTTTGGGTATATTCCTAGAAGTGAAATAGCTGGATTATGTGGTAATTATGTTATTCAGCAGTAAAGAAGAATGAAATTAAGTCATTTGCAGCAAAATGAGTGGAACTGGAGAGCACTGTTTTAAGAGAAATAACCCAGACTCAAAAAGGGAAATGCCACATGTTCTCTCTCATATGTGTGAGTTAGATCTATCTTAAAGAAAAAAATTTTATACATATATTTAAATAAATAATCACACTTATCTAAGATTGGAAAGTACAAGTAGACCCAATATAGAGGGGAGGGGACTAGTAGGAATGAGTGGAAACTGGGGAAAATGGGAGGGGGAGGGGGAACAAGTTAGAGGGACAAAGAGGGAGAGAAAAAGCATAGAACACCAGATGAAACTCTATGAAAATTCAAGACAAAAATCACACAATAACCCATAATTGCATACAACTTTCATATTAATTAAAAGATTTCTCCTTTTTTCCTTTTTTATTCTGTTCTGTAAAATGTTTAAAGAGAGAAGTGTAAATCAATCTTGATTTGCTAATTTCATAATGGATATATGTGCTGAATTATCACTCTATATCCTATCAAAATGTATAATTAAAATACTAATAAAAAAGGTGACTTTCCCCATTCTATTTGGTAGAAATGTCCACATATTCATGAAAGCTGAAGTATTTCTCTTCTAAATGATATTATGGGATGGGAAACCATCTTTCCTCTCTGATCAGTTGGTTATAAACATCCAGAACCCTGTCCAGGAGCAATTCTGAAGTCACATAAAGGTGCAGTGACAGAGTGCCATGACTCAAAGCAATGGCTGCTATTGCCTTAGGAAAAAATCGATGAAGGAAGCAGTCACAATTTTATACACTTGGACCAAATAATAATGAAGAAGAAATAAAGAGGAAAGGGAGATTAAACTATATTTTGTAGGACATCCTAAATGTTTTCCTTCCTAGTTCCCAGTGTACTCATTGTACTATAGGTCATACCTGAAAATAAGGACATGTTCTCAAAGACCTCAAGACTATCTGACTTTTAATCCCAAACACCTGAGGCCCAGAGAGAGTAGATACCTTCTTTCACCCAGCTAATATCCATCTCATTTTCCAAGGCAGGCAGCCTCTAACATGGCCTGCATTGAGCTTTGCCTCCCAGATTTTATAAAGTCTCTTCTCCTTAAGGGTTGGATGGACTTATTCACTCACTTCTAATGATCACAATATGGGTGAAGTGATGTGATATAACTTCTTAACTTCGGTTATAAAAACACCTGGCTTAGTCTGTCTTTATTCCTTCATTCCTGGGGAAACCAGATGTCTTTCCTGAGGCAGTCCTGTGGAAAGACCCATATGAGTGAGCTTGGATGAGGATCTTCTAAGACCTGCCAACAGCCTTTTGAGAAAAAGCAGAGCATTGTTCAGTTGAGCCTTGAAATGATGACAGCCCCAGCCAATAACTGGATAGTAGCCTTTGGAGATCCCTGAATCACTCAGCTAAGCTGCTCCTGAATACCACTGACACTACGAGATTAAAAACTGTCTGATACCACTAAATTTGGGGGTAATTTGTTATGTAGAATAGAAAACTGGTACATCTTAATTCTTGTTTATGTTTCCATTGTCTGTAAATCCTATCACCTTCAGAATTCTGCAATATATCACAGGCTCACCAACATTTGTAAAAGACATGCACTCCTACAGAGTATATTAGGGTCTTTGGTTTTATGTATTTGTGCTTTATATTTTTATATGTCTCTTTAATGCTTCCTGCTTTTAGATACTCTTTTCCACCACCTAGAGTGTTCTCAATATTACTCTCCATCTTCCACACATTTCTCAATCTTTAAGTCTTCATTCAATTGTTGCCTCTTACATAAAGACTGTTTTCTATTGACTCAATATCACCAATAAACTCTAAAATCCTATAAAATACATTCTGTACAGTATATTCCAGCAGTAAAAGTGCCTTGTTGTTTTGTCAGCATCAACCATTTTAGTCTTATCTTCATAACTAAGCTATTAGCCCTTAAAGAATTATATAAGGGTAGTTGTTTTATGATATTTAGAATAATCTAGTAGTATATTGTGGGAGAAGGATGTGGCAATCCACTCCCAATCCACTCCTCTGGGATTGTCCCAAGGCAATCCCAAAACCATCAGCCATTGAAAACACTATGAGGGTCGCTATGAGTTGCACATGACTTGATGACACCTAACAGCAGCACAGCAGTAGTATATTGAGTACATATTGAACAGCTAATAAATCTTTATCTTTTTTATTCAGAAACAATATCAAATTATTTTAAATGTTTCCTTCTGGTGAAGTTTTAAAGAACTTCTGTCTTGCTTCATTATCCTCTTAGTCTGTTTGGGAAGTAGCATCAATACATGAATATTACAGAATTCTAGGAATATTTGATTACTCAAGGTAATAGTTTTTCAAAATATATTTTAGGTATTATGAATATAAAAGCCAATACTAATGGTGGTACTGTAGTATCATTCTTTAGTAAAAAGATGTATCTGTGAGTGTGTATGTACCATATTCCTCTGGATGTGATGGTACTAAAGGTGAGGTTGTTGTTGTTAAAGAAACAAGCCAATTTTCACTAGATATGATGTTCCAATTAGAAAGAGAAGTAAGATAGTTACTCAGACATAATTTACCAATAGGATAGCTACAGTGGAAACTTTAATGATTTATAAAATGCTATTTTTCTTTCTAATTTCCCATGGGTCGTAAGGGTATTTTAGTGAAGGTTGAAGCAAGTAATGGACATCTCAATACAGTATGGATTTTTCCTTGCTTCATGACTTTGCATTACACTCATAAGGGCCAATTTTAGCCGACTTATGCATATGCATACTCTCTCCCTTATGAGGAACATTCAGTTCCATGAGAGTTCTATCTATATAGATTTCAAATTAGAATATTTCTTAATTATTAGAAATATATTATGTACCAAAGGACTACTGGCCTATCTTACTGGGCACATATCTAAAGATGCAGATTATAAGTATCATTTGGGGAATGAATTAAGGGAAAAATATAACAAGAAGTGTTCTACAGGGTTAGTTCCCAGTTCAGTGCTATTTAACATTTTCCAAGGACCAGGATGATGGAATATCAACTATGCTTGTTAAGTCCACAGATGACATCAAGCTGAAGAAATAGCTAAAATCTAGGATAATAGAATTTAAATTAAAAATGTCCCTAATAAGTGTGAATAGTGGTCAAAATGGATAGGATGAGATCAAAAGTGTATTTGTTCTTGTTGCACACACAATGTAGTATATGGAGTGTGCCATGAGATAACTGGTTGAAGAAAATACAAATGAGGAAACAATGCTTTTTAAGATCAGAAGAAATAACCTGATAGAATATTACTTCAATTTGAAGGTCATTTGTCTTTAAAAAAAAAAAAAAGAATGGTGAATAACTACTGCAACAGCAGTGAAAAATCTTAAGGTGTGTGTGTGTGTGTGTGTGTGTGCGTGTGTTGCTCTGACAAAATACCACAGTTTGGGTAATTTGTAATAAATAAAAATTTATTGTCTCACAGTTTGGAAAGCTGGGAAGTCCAAGACCTAAGGGCTGGCACCTTCTTCCTGTATCATAATGTGGTAGAGGGCAAAGAGAGTGAAACAGGCGACTGAACTTCTCTTTATAGAGAACCCACTCCAACAATAATGGTATTATTCCCCTTATGAGGGCAGTACCCCTAAGAACAAAACACTAGGTCTTCCCTCCCAGTGTGCCATAGTGGAGATCTAGTTTCCAACACATTAGCTTTGGAGGACACATTCAAACCACAGCAAACAACAACCAAAAGTTCTTAGGAACAAAGAAGGACTGTTTATGTAAAAATCTATCTGAGCCATATTGACAAGGCAAAGTAATCAATTAGCATAAAGATGTCCTTTTTCTCATTCTGTTAAGAGGTAAATTATCTATCAAAAATGATAACAAGTGAAAAAGAAGGCAAAGTGAGAGTATTTAGACAAATTTAAATAGCTAGCTAGTTAGTTGTCTGCAGCCATACCACTGCAATGTGTGATCCCATCAGATCTCGAAGCTAAGCAGGGTCAGGCCTGGTTAGTACTTGAATAGGAGACTGCCTGGGAACACCAGGTGTTGTAGGCTTGGGAGAAGGACCCAGCAACTTACTCCCAAAAAACCATCAGCCATTGAAAACACTATGAATAGCAGGGAAACACGACAATAGTGTTTTGCCTGTTACATACATGGTTGCTATGATTTGGACATCAACTCAATGGCACCTACCAACAGCAGTTATCTAGATAGGTGATAGATGATAGATAAGTAGATACATAGATATCTAGATAGACAGATACATAGACATGTGAATTTTGACCTCACAAAACACTCCTCTAATTTCTTATTTATGTATGGCTTGTCTCACCAACTAGTTTATATAATATTGAGGTGCAAAGATTAGATCTTTTATGTATCTAAACATCATCCAATGTAACTATTATAATTTTCAGGAACATATTGGTTTATTGAAGATTGAAATAGTGGAATTTCCTATTTAAAGTAAATCACTCTTTGAGGGCTGAGGATGTAGCTCAGTAGTACGGTGCTTGCCTAGTGTAAGCAAGGCCCTAGGTTTGATTCCCAGCACCACAATAATAATAACAGCAATAATAATGATTATAAAGTCACTCTTTGCAATAGCACTTCTACTGCTATAACCTGACAAACAAATGGCAACAGATAGTACCTCTTTAGTATATATCCAAGTGGGGACAAGGGATTTGCTACTTTTGTGTTTGTCTGCACTGTGGAAGTTTCTTTGATTATGCCAGCAGTTCTCAAGGTCTTGTCTAAGGACTCCTTGGGATTCATCAAAAGTGGTGAATGAACTTAAAATTATTGTATGATAATGCAGAGATGTTACCTGCATTTTCACTTTCATTCTCTCAAAAGCAAGTCATGACATTTCCAGATGTGCTATTGCAATAGATTTAGCACAGAAGCAGAAAATGAAAACTGATCCACCTTCCACTGAACCACACATTAAGGGGATTTGCAAAAATTTAAGACACTACCACTTACAGTAATCCTCTGGTCTTGTGAAATACAATTTTTCTTTCTTTCTTTCTTTTTTGCAGTACCTGGGAGCTGACCCTAGTTCCTCACACATACTTTTTGCAAGTGCTCTACCACTGGGCTCCACACCCTGCCCATTTCATCATTTTGCATTTCATATCAAGGTCTCACTACATTATGCAGGCTGCCTCTGGCCTTGAACTCACAATCCTCCTGCCTCTGCCTCTGGAGTTGCTGGGATTACAGGATTGCGCCACAATTTCTGGCTAAAATACACTTTCTAAATAAAACTTATTTAAGATAATATGTCCTTGGTTCATTGCTTTTATTTTTAAAGTAATGAAGGAATGCATTTGTATTTCTCCATTTTAATTTCTAATAGAGTAAATATCACAGACATAACTTACAGCAACAAAAGCTCTCCAGTGTCCTTCATAATCTTTAAGACTAAAAACAGAACCTGAGAGCAAAATGTGCAAGAAACACTGAGTTACTCTAAAGGCTTCTAGTTCATTAGGAACCTCTGATTCCAAGAAACCATTTAAGACTGTCATTTAGGTTGCCAGGAAAAGAGGAGAATTGGTAGAGATCAATAGATCTCAACCTTGGCTGCACATTGGCGTCACCTAGAGAGCTTTAAAATGATCATTAGTGCCTGGATATTTTTTAGGAATTTATTTATTTATTCATTTATTTATTCATTCATTCATTCAAGTTGAGAGTTCTGCTTAGACATTTGGATTTTAAAAACTTTTCTGTGTGATGACTTATGTAGAGGGGGTTGGCTCCACAAGGGACAGATCTTCTTTCCTCTGTGCTATTTAGGTGGAGGTTTTGGACTCCTATTACAAAATATGGTAATTCCACCCCAAATGAAACATATCCCAACAAGGCTCAGTGATGACCATGTGTCACCCCAGGGCAACACCTATGATGACCTAACATAATGTGTTTGTTTTATTTTTTAACATTAAGAATTTTAAGTAGCTTCTGACTGTCTATGTTTTTCCTTATGATTTATAGTACTGAATTTTAAATTATAATAATCATTACACTGGTCTAATGACTAAATTGCAGTGCTAAATATTTAGTTCCTATCTTTCCACATGCAGGCATATGGAATAATTTGATGTTTTGTAAAAAATGCAAATGACTCATATTTCTTTCCTTTGTTAGAACAAATCTAAGAAGTTAGGCTGAAATTAAATTCCTACAAGTGAACATTATTTTACATATAAATCAAATAACTAGGTTAGTTTCCTCCCGTCTGATATTTGGTGATTAAAATGTTCAGATATACTCATTTCCTCATGTGCTATTTCCATAAAGTCATGAAGTGACAAGTTCAATTTTATGGAGAGATTGTTGTTGTTGTTGTTGGGTGCCGTGGAGTCGGTATCCAACTCATAGCGACCCTCATAGGGTTTTCAATGGCTGACTGTTTTGGGATTGCCTTGGGAGTGGATTGCCAGGTCCTTCTCCCAATGGAAAGATTAGGGAATTTAAATTTGGGCTCTATGTATTCTCTCCCTCCATATATTTTGCCCTCTGCTCTTTTTAATACAAACCACTCACACTGAAATTAGTCACTAAGTTATAGTCAGACAGGAGTAAGATATTCTCGTGTGCTGCTATCCCACAGTAGGGTGACTATAGATAATGATAATGTATAGTGCCTCTGAGGTCTTAATCCTCCCCTTCATTGACTATATATTAGATATATGTGTATATTATCATTAATTTATACTAATTTTGTAATCTTTGTTATTTAATAGATTAAATATTTTTAAAAGTAGAACAAAGTTGGATTTTAAAAATGATTATATATCTTTATCAAAAGATAATTTGGTTCATTACAATACTTATCACAAATATTTATGAAACAATTTCATGTTTTGAAGATTGTTATTTAGACCATTCAAATAAATTTGAGTAGGTACTGCTTAAATGTCAATAAAGTAGGTACATTATGGTGTAGTATTTTATGGAAAGGTGAGAGATCTCTTGAGAGATAGTATGTA
>VMDO01020833.1:0-36658 GCA_007922755.1 Pedetes capensis
TGTCCTGTCTTCCTGGCTGTGGGGCCAGGAGCTGTTCTTTGGAAAAGAGCCAAATACACACTCAGTGAGGAGCAAATGCCGGTTCTCCTCTTCCCAGAGCTGTGCTTTATTCCCGGCATCACTGTTGTCACGCGACGGTCATCTCCTGCTGTCAAGGGGAGGCCCCGGGATCTTTGAAAATTGCCTGTGACCCAACTGACCAACAAACTGGACCCATCCCTGAGGGCAGCCCAAGCCTGGGGAGAAAGGGCACAAAGGTCAATGAATGCAGCAGGGGCCACCTCGGGAGCTGTGACCTTGCTTCTTCTTGCTGGGAACCAAGTCTGAGGGCCCTGCCTGTGTGACAGGCACCCCTGGGAGAGGCCACTGCGGTGGGCAAGAGCCTGGAAGAGTCCCCCGTTCTCCATCCCTCACGTCTGGGGTGGCTGGCTCAGCCGTGGCCTGCCTGCTCCTGGGGTCTCTGCTGGCCTCATCCTGGGGGTCCATGTGCTGGGCTGGTTGGAAGCTCTCTGAGGCTTCTCCTCCAGCCTGGCCTTGGCCCCGACTGAGCCTGGGCTGCCCTGGCCCCTCCAAGGGCCACTCTCATAGTGGGGAGCCGGGCCATCCCTCCAGCTCAGCCTGGTCTCTGTCTTCTCCAACAAAAGTGGCTGTCCAGTCTCAGCTAGCCTTTTTCTTGCTGGCCACTGGCCACTGGCCACAGCAGGTCATGTGGCCAACCCAGAGTCAGCATGGGAAGGGATGAACCAGGAGGAGGGTGCTGGGAAGCCTGGCTCCCAGGGGCTCCTTGGGCAGGTTCCACACACTGCTCTGGGGCAGAGCACTGGAACCATTTAAAGAAGTGGGTGAGATGCTCCCGTTGGTGGGGCTCCTGCTGTGTATCTGCAAAGTTCATGACCAGCTGTGGAAGCTGCAGGGGCGCCCATTGCCACTGTGCATGGTGTCCATCAGGGGTCTTCCTCTGCTGCTCTCTGCCACGGCTCCCAGTGAGGCAGGGCCTGGTTCAGAGGTTCGAGAGTTCGAAAACACTGCCAATGCTGGGACTTCCTCAGTGTGGGACGCAGGGAGCCACTGTGGTAGAGAGGACTCGTCTACTGTGGAGGTAGCGTGAATAGGAGGTGTTGCTTTGACACACTGGTGTCAGGGCAGCCTCCCACTGGCCGATGCACAAGCATCGGTGCCCAGGTCACTGTCAGGAGCCTGGCTGGACCTTGTTGACAGGGGAAGTGAGGGCTGTTCTGTAAGGAGGGCAGGTTGGTGGGCTGGGCTATCATCTCCCTGCTCCTCTTTCAAGTCTCTTAATATCACTCCCAGGAAGTTCTCTAGACCACGTGGCTCTCATTTGTGGCACACACCCCGCAACGTCATCACCTTTATTTTTCACCTGCTTCCTCCATCCTGATTAAGGTCTGTGTTTCCCCTGTCTTCGCAGCCTGGATCTCCAGTGAATTTTGAAACTGAAAATGGACAAACACTTCCCTTCTTAACTTCCACCACCTCTCCCTTCCCCTGAGTTGCCCATTGCCTTTGAAATAGGGACAAAGAAACAAAAGGCCACTGACCTTGGCTTTGCTTCCTGGTGTTCTCATATAGTGGCCATGGACCAGGTGAAAACTTTGTTGTAAGTTGTGGCGACACCAGATGCAGCATTTGGCTGAGTGATGTGACCCTTGCCCTTTGACATCCTCACCTAACCCAGATGTCACAGGGGGCCCAGATGTCCTTGGAGAGAGAAATAAAAGGGGCAGAGTGCTCACCTCCAGTGTCTTGGGGCCCCCACCCAACTTCCTGGCCTAAAGGAGAGTCCGGCAAGCCATATGTTGCTGGGTTCTTCACAGTCTGATTTTCTGCTTTCAGAGAGTTCTAGATTTTTCATTTCACATTGTTTTACTGCTCTCTTCTCACGGTCCTTAACCCATGTCAAGGGTCAGCTCCTCTCCCTTACTTCAGGGAGGCAGTACGCATCCAAGGGCATTGTGTATCTTATTAAAGGTTTGCTGTCTGTGTGGGGGAGGACGGTATAGAGAGCGGCACAGCAGACGGCACAGACCATTAGACATCATCAGTCTTAAAGCCCTCTAGACCCCTGTCCCTGGGCCCCCAGCTCTAAGTGGACAATGTTCCTTGCTCTTCTGTTTCCTGCTGACTCAGTTTCATGAGTCCCTTCGCCTCTTTCAACCTCCTTATTTCCTCCCAGCTCACCTCTCCATCCCTTGTGTGTGTGTGTGTGTGCGTGTGTGTGTCTAAGTTTGAAGAGCATTTCTTTATACTTTTAGAAAAGAAATCCAACTTCATGGAGGTGTATTTGAAGGACCCTAAAGTGCATCTTATTAATCCATTTCTTCCTTTTTCCGTTCTTAGGTAGCTGTGATATGCTTTCTCCACATAGGTTATCTTGCAGTCTAAAGTTTTATACAAATGGAATCATACAGTATGTTCTTTTTGTTTGCCTTGCTTATTTTACTCAGTATGATTTTGACATTCATCAATGTTGTTGTTTGTACAAACAGTTTATTTTTCTTTATTGTTGTTAGGTGCCATTGAGTGTGTGTCCAACTCATAGTGATCCTACGTACCACAGTAAAACAGTATTATTAGTGCTTCTCTGCTATTCATAGGATTTTTAATGGCTGATTGGTTTGGGGGGGGTTACTGAGTCCTTCTCCCTCCAGCACCTGGTGTTCCTAGGTGGTCTCCTATCCAAGGACTAACCAGGTCCAAACCGCTAAGCTTCTGAGATCTGAGGAGATCAGATGCCGCAGGGGTACAGCTGCAGGCATTCTTCTTTATTACTGAGTATTACTCCATTGAATGGGAATACTGCATTTTGTTTATTCATTCATCTACTTGTTGATTTGTTGTTTTTTTTTTTTGATGATAAGGAAGCTCCTATTAACATTCATGTTTGAGTTTTTTGCTCTCATCCTCTCCTTCCTCTTTGGTAGATGCCTGTAGTGGAATATTTGTGTCAGATTGTAGGTGTATGTATAACTTTTTGTAGTTGTTGCTGTCCTGGAGGTTGAACCCAGGGCTTCACGCTTGCATATTTTGCAAGTACTGTATCACTCATCTGCACCCCCCATCCATTTTTTTACTTTTTGAGATGGATCTTGCTAAATTACACAGACTGCCTCTGGTCTGGAACTTGTGATCCTCCTGCCTCTGCCTCCCGAGCCGCTGGGATTACAGGGGTATGCCAACATGCCCGATAAGTTTTTAAGAAACTCTTCAACTGATTTCCAAAATGGTCGTACTGTTTTATATTCTCACTCACAATATGTGAGAGTTCAAGTTGCTCTGCATCTTCACCGACATTTGACATGATCAGTCATTTTAAAGATATCATCTTGTTGTGATCTCTGCTTTACATACAACAGGTTAGTGATTTCCCAGGTGCATTTCACTAGGGGAGAGCACATGCCTAGGTTGACAAGGGATGGAACTGGTTACACTTGTTCCAGTGAAATTAGCAATGACACACATTTCTACCCACCAAGATGTCCTGGTTTGGGTAATAAAATATGTGATTTCTCTAACTCTAGCCCAACTGGCCAAGTTCCCAATGTGCCACCCCACAGCCACAGGGCACATCAAAGGTGCACTACCTGACAATGTTGATTCCTTCCTCTAAGAGGGCTTTTCCTGCTTCCCATAAACAAGCTTTTTTCTACCCGGGGACTAGTGTAATGTACCTGCTGCTCCAGTAAGTTGAAAACGTTTGTCCACACAAAAACCTGCACCCTGATGTTTCTTTCCAGCAGCTTTATCCATAATTGCCCAAACTTGGAAGTAAGAAAGATGTCCTTCAGGAGGGGAGTGGGTAAACAAACTGTGGTAGATCTGTACATGGGATTTTATTCAGTGATAAAATGAAGTGAGCCATCATACCACAAAAAGACATTGAGGAATCTTAAATGAACACTGCTAAGTGACAGAAACCAGTCTAAAATGGATACATACTGTGTGAGTCCAACTGTATGACGTTCTGGAGAAGGCAGAATTACAGAGATTGCAAAAACTTCGCGATTGCCAAGGACTTGGAGAGAATGCAGGGGATGAGTAAGTGGCACACGGAGAAATTTTTTGGCGCTGAGACTATTGTGTTTGGTACCACAGTGATGGCTCCAAGCCACCATGCACTTGTCAAACCCTGTAGCACTGTACTGCACTCAGCAGGCCCAGGGTGAGCTGCAGCCTTAGGTAATGAGCGTACGTGAGGGCCGGCCTGGGGGCGCAGCGGACATCCACACCCACATGACACGTTCTGTGGCTGAGAAGAGTCAGCTCTCGTGGCAGGCTCCCTGGCTCCGTCCCTAGTCCCTGTCCATCCACTACAGAGGTGGCCAGGGCCCCTTACTGACTCACAGGAACTCCCCGTAGAGGATTCACAGGATGTAACCCCAGTCTAATGGCACTTCCCACATTCAGGGCACCCGACTGAGCTTCCCATGGGCAAATCACTCCTGCCCACTTGCTGTCTAGAAAGGTGGTCACTGGACCACTGATGTTTAAGCTTCTTCTGTTCTGACGTCTCAGTGACGCCAGGGCTGGGGATCTCACTGCCTTGCACAATGACAAGACAGCGGGTGGATTCCCATCAATGATTTCCTCTTCAAGGTTGTACATTCTGCTGGCTCAAACAGCTTCTTTAATTTGGCTCCCAGAATGAACCTTTGCCAAGATTCTGAATTAAATGATCCAATATTTACAAAAGTACCTACACTTCACCTACTTCTTATCATCTCTGAATGTCATATGTGATTAGTCACATTTGATGGATTGGAAAAACGAGGCTCAGAAAGATTAAGCTACCTGCCTGTGTTCACCCAGCAATTACTAGTATGGCCAGACTTCAGACCAAGTTTTTTCTGAACCCAAGAGCTTTCTATACTCTTCACTAGTATTTCTACACTCCCCAGGAGTACTTATTTGATTTTAAAGGCATATGTTCGTTGAATGAACAGGCTGCCCTTCAGGAGTTCCACCAGACAGAAATGATCTTAAGACTTCACGGCGTTGCTAATCAGTAGGACATTGGTAGGGTGGAGGGAGAGGAATGCATCTGCTCAGGGTGCATCTCCAGACCTTGCCTCAATTCTAAATATAGAAATACAGTCCTTCTGGAGCCCCCAGTAATACTTATAGTGACTGACATTTGCTGGTCATATACAATACTTGAGACATGGCAATAATCTTACTGACTAGACAGTTTTTGCAAAATTCTCACAATCTCATGAAATAGGTACTATGGTGGCTCTATTTCACAGATGAGATAATGGAGACATGGAGTGGTTAAGTCTTTGTTCATACTAGCATCCTAGCAGACTTTTTTCTACATCTCTCTCCCCCTTATATTCTTTTTCCTCTACTAGTAGAACTCTGAAAAGATGAATATTAGACTTATCAGTATTGTCCCGCCTGTAGCCATAGCCCTGTGGCATCAAATCCCGTCAGATCTCAGAAGCTAAGCAGAATCAGGCCTGGTTAGTACTTGGATGGGAGATAGCCTGGGAACACCAGGTGCTGTGTGCTTGGGAGAAGGACCTGGCAACCCACTCCCAAAAATCAATCTGCCATTGAAAACCCTAAGAACTGCAGAGAAGCACTGACAATAGTGTTTCCCCTGTTGTATGTAGGGTCGCTATGAGTCGGATACCAACTCAAGGGCACCTAACAACAACAACAGTATTGTCCCACACACCCCCAAGGCCCCAATCATTGTTTCTTTTTTTCTTTTTTTCTTTTTGGCAGTATTTGGGGTCTGAATGCAGGGCTTTGCACATACTTTGCCAACACTCTACCACTGGGCTGCCCCTGCAACCCTTTTTAAATTTTTTTATCTTGAGACAGGGTCTTGCTAAGTTATGCAGGCTGTCTCTGGTCTTGAGTTCTCAATCTTCCTGCCTCTACCTCCTGAGTGGCTGAGATCACAGACATGTACCACACCAGGCTTTCCTTTTCTGGTTCAGATCAGATCTTTTTTTTTTTTTTTTTTTGTGGTACTGGGGGTTGAACCCAGGGCCTCACGCTTGCATGCTCTGCAAGTGCAGTACCAATGAGCTGCATCTTAAACCCATTTTTTTTTTTTTTTTCCTTTTTGAGACAGGGTCTTACTAAATTACGCAGACTGCCTCTGGTCTCAAACTTGCGATCCTCCTGCCTCCACCTCCTGAGTCACTGGGATTAAAGGCATACACCACTGACTAGTGTTAGATCAGGTAATTTCAATTGGTCTCTCTTCAATTCACTGGCTTTCTCTGTTTTGTTACTGATCCTATCCAACCAGTGTTTTATTTCAGTGACTATAATTTTTAGCTCCAAAAGACTCTTTAGTTCTTCTTTGTATCTTCTATTTCTTTGATTAAACTTTTAATCTTTCCATTAATTTCAAGAGAGCTTGCCCTTCCTTCTTGTTGTTGTTAGGTGCTGTTGAGTCATGTCCAACTCATAGCAGCCCTCATAGGGTTTTCAATGGCTGATTGTTTCAAGATTGCCTTGGGAGTGGAGTGCCATGTTCTTCTCCCATCTTCCTTCTTAGTCGCTGTCTTAGAATCTTTATACAACCATTACAACTTTTGTGTCATCTTGCAGGTGGCATCTGTTGATTTTCCTTTCCTTTATGCATTGATACTGAGAGAGGGGGAAAAGCAATATTATTCTGCCTCAGCGTCTTGGGACCACAGCTTCTCCAGTCCACGGGAAGACCGCCTGGAGCTTTCGGCACCTTCTGGCTGCTGCCACCATTACTGTTGCTATTGCTACTCTGGAGTTACCTGGACGTTTGGCATGGGAATTATGGAAAAAAGACTTAAAAACCAAGGACTCTCCCTACTTTTTATGACTCTCAGGAGTTTTTTCGCCTCCTTAGACCAGAAAATGGGGGTTCTTTTTGGAGCTCCGCTTGTTTCTGGTGTTTACATCCGGGTCTTAGGCCTTTAAGTCCAGGCCAGATTACCCCAGAGTGGGGAAAAGGAGAGACTCACTGTAGGTTTGCTTTGGTTGTACTTCGTCCTCAGATAGCTGTCCAGTGTTTATTGTTGCACTCAGTGACAGAGATGGGGTAGGGTGTGATGACTCCATCTTGCCCAGAACAGGAACCCTAATATATGCTCTTTAACCTAGCAATGTGAAGGGAGAGGAAACTTTGCCTCCAACAATAGGCACAATGAGCAATGCTAATTGCCAGGATTGCCATCTTCCTGGCCTCCAATAGCTGTGCTCTCCTCGCTGGATGGAGTCTTCAGGGCCACCTCCTGTTGGCAGAGGCAGGCTCTGCCCTGATGGGGCACTCCTGAGGCCAGGTGACGTGAAGCAGCTCTTGTCCTATCAGGTCCTGGCTCCTGTCTTCACCTTCTTATCCCCTCACTGAACAATACAAGAGCTAATTGTTGTTGTTGTTGTTAGGTGCCATTGAGTTGTGTCTGACTCATAGTGACCCTCATAGGCTTTTCAATGGCTGATTATTTCGGGATTGCCTTGGAAGTGGATTGCCACATCCTTCTCCCTTTTTTGTGGTGCTGTGGTGCTGTGGTACTCAAACCCAGGACTTCATAGACTGTAGAGCAGCGCTCTCCAACTGTGCTAAATCCCAGCCCTGAAGAGCTAATTAAGTGGCCTCATTTTGAAGTGCTTATTAAGTGCTCCTTATGCACCAACCCCTCTGCTATATATCTTTACATGCATTGTTGCATACACATTACAACATTAAATCCTCCCAGCAGGTTATGGGATGGGCAGTATTTTTCCTCATTACAGATGAGGAAACAGTTCCTGCCTAGAAGTGGCTCACATTACTAACATCAAGGAGGCAGGAAAGTGCCATTCTACTGTAGAGAGAACTAGACAACCCGGGACATCCATAAGTTGATGACCTTGGGCTCAGTTGCCTCTTCTGTGGCCGCCTTACTGCACAGATGAAGAATAAGTAATAAATAACATTCTTGTTTTTCTTCTTGGGCTCACTGTACCCGCACAGAAAGTTCTACTGAGTCTCTGAGGACTGACAGCTGCCTGGGTCATTTTCAGTGATAACTGGGTGCTTGTTGTCACCTAAACAGCAGGGTTGACAGCTGCTGTTTCACACTTCATCAAGAAGAAACACGTAGCTGGGTCTTGGTGGCAGTCAAATGGCCAACAAATTAAAATCAGCCGGCATGAAACACTACTCTACCTACCATCAGAATTTTAAAGACATCTCAGCTATTTAAATAATTTCCTTAAAACGTTTTTCTTGGAGTTTCTTGAGGCAAAAAATAAACATTAAAAAATGGTAACGTGTATTTGCCTGTGGCATTTACACTGAATAGTTCACGCTTCCACACATTTGGTCAAAAGTTCGGGGACAACCTGGGCAGCAGTGGGCAGAAAGTCCCCACGCAGGAGCTGGGAGCCTGTGCCTGGGTCAGGAATTTTCCACTGGCTTCTGTGAGAATCCGGACAGGGAAAGGGGTGGGAGGGACTGACGGGGAAAGCATGGGAGGGACGGATGGGGAGAGCCTGGAAGGGGACAGAGCAGTGACTGCATGGCAGGGAGGCGGGGACTGGCAGCCTCTGGGCAGGCCTTGCCCCTGGGGACTGTGGTGCTGAGTCCTCACAGTAGATTCCACTGCAAGGGTCTGGAACTGGAGGGTGTGGGAGGAAGGCCGGGGAGAGGCGGGAGCCGTGGGGCCGGCGGGAGGGGGTAAGTGCCTGGACTCCAAAGGTCACTCAGCCGCTGGACAAGGACTTGCTCTCTGCATCCACAGAGGAGGGATAAAAGGCCACACACGTAACACGGATGAGATGCCACACCATGTGGCCCGGCTGGGGGCAGGTCCCGGCTGTCCTTGTGCTGCGCAGCTGTCAGATGGCCCTTGGCCCTCAGGACATCTCTACCCTGCCGGTGTCGCATGGGGCTTCGGTCGGTGGAGCCCCGAAATCATCAGAGGCCTCCTCGCTTCCACCCATTTCCTCCAGGTTCCCGATGAAAGCCCGGCATGGAACTGGGTGTTAGACGCACAGGCCTCGCACACACACACCACACACTGGGGGACAGAATGCACACTTTCACACACCTGCACACTCACATGCTCACATGCACCACACAGAGACAGAACACACTGTCATACACACCTGCATGCTCACAACCATGTGCTCACACATACCCACACACTCAGGTACTAAACTCGCACTTTCCCACCCACATTCACACTCACACACTCAGACACACCTTCAAAGATGCACACATTCACAGGTGAACACACGTGCACCTTCGCAGATGCACACCCACACCTTTGCACACACACATCCTCCCGCCTCATGTGCACACTCTCACTGACACACCACGTCCACTCCAGACCTCTGGGCACAGGTGCTGGAGCTGTCCTGAGGCCCTGGCGGGGAGGAGATTTGCTCTATAAAAGTGCGGGAGAACAGACCAGGGCACAAACAACCTGGTTTGGAAGTCTCTGCGCCATCTCTACCCCTGGGCTCTTCCTGCCCTGCTTCCCCTGCCCCGGCCCTCGGCTCTTCCCTCCCCTGTCCTCAGTTTCTCACCCCTAAGGCTCTCTCCTCCCATTCTTCTTGCAGCTCAAGCTCTGGGCTCCCATCTCCCATGTCCAAAGGTTTCTGGAAGGATTTTCCCAAACACAGCTTCTTTTCTAAGGACTTTTGGACCAACCAATAGTGTACAGCATCTTTATTTCCCTCCTTCCATTTTTTCTGGGCCCAGAAGGGGCGGTGGTGGTATTCACACTCTACCTGCCTCCCTACACGCAGGGCCTGTTTGTCTCCATTGCTGCTGTCTTCCCAGGGTCCGGCAGGGCACAAAATATCCCCTAGACAAGCACCACCTAATTGGCTGGTGCTTTAAATTACTTTAAGGTGCAAATTAGATCATTAATCTCTCTAAAACAGTTACCCTCAGAGGTTACTGGACAGTTACACCAACATGGGCCCCACTTAACCTCTATGAGTTGGACTCCTTGTTAACTAATTTCCCACTGTTGGACCAGGGCACATCACTTCCCAGTGCACAGTTCAATGCCATGGCCTTTACAAGGCCTTGATGGTTGCCCTTGCCAGAGCTGAATTGACTGTGCAGTTAGAATGAAGCTCGAGCTGTGCTTGGCCTCGCTTCCAAATGAATATCTGCTTTTATACTTCATGTGTTGTTGGTAAATTTATGTTGCTTTTCTAAAAAGGCATGCCCAAACCTGGCTCCTGGTGGGTATTGTGCGGAGAAAATGAGACCTCTGTAGGTCCTCACTCTAGGCAATTCAGAGGGCCCCAGGCATGGAGGCCATTGCCATGATGCCAGAGGTTCAGACGTGTCTCGCCAGCGTCCTCCCAATCCCCACTAACCAGCTTGGCAAACTTGGCCACCTTCCAAAGGACCTGGTCACTCAGCCTCAGGGCCTGTGTCCAGATTCTCTGGGGCAGAGAGGGACCCCACCCTCTGGGATCCCACAGGCTGGAATCTCACATTAGACACAGCAAAAGAGCCCTCTCTGTTCAGTCCCCTTGGTTACCATGGTGGCGACAAATGGGAGAGTTACTGCCCCTGCCTCCGCCCTCCACAAAGACCTTATTATATCACTTGGGATACTGGCCCTGTGTACTTTATTCCTGTGTTCTGTTTCCTGGACCTCAGGGACACAGAACTGGGGTGTGGATTAATCACAGTCCTTTGTTCATGACATGCTGCTAGTGCTGTCTGGGTCTTTGTTTTTGTTTTTGTTTTTTTTTGACCTCCTGGTCCTTTGTTAGGCCTTCCATTTTATTCTTCTTGGTAATAAGGACTATGGGGCTATGAGTTAGCTCAGTTGGTAGAGCGCTGCTCTGCACATTTTGAGGTCCTGGGTTCAATCCCCAGCATGGCTAAAATGGGAGAAGGACTTGGCAGCCTACTCTTGAAATGATCCCGAAACAATCAGCCATTGAAAACCCTATGAATAGCAGAAGAGCACTGATGTAGTGCCAAGCATGGCACAGTGTCAGGGAGGATTTAGTTCTGCTGTACATAGGTTGCTATGAGTTGGACCTGACTTGAAGGCACCTAACAACAACAACTGGGGCTGGGATTTAGCTCAGTTGGTAGAGTGCTGTGCTGCAGTCTCTGAGGTCCCAAGTTCAATTCCCAGCACCGCAAAAATGGGAGAAGGGCCTGGCAATCCACTCCCACGGCAATCCCGAAACAGTCAGCCATTGAAAACCCTATGAGGGTCGCTATGAGTCGGATACTGACTCGACAGCATCTAACAACAACAACAACAACAGCAGCAACTAATAAGGACTGTAAAACAATCTCTCAGAACAAAAGCCAGAACCTTGGCAGAAACCTGCAATTAACTGCTTGGTCCCTCCACAACGTGCATCTTCAAACTTTTGGCTTTTTTTTTTTTTTTTTGGAAGTACTGGGGGTTGAACCCACGGCCTTGAGCTTGCGTGCTTTGCAAGTGCTGGACCACTGAGCTACACTCCAAGCCCATTATTTTACTTTTGTTGAGACAGGGTCTCACTAAATTATGCAGACTGCCTCTTGTCTAGAACTTGTGACCCTCCTGCCTCCATCTCCCAAGCCACTGAGATTATAAGCGTGCGCCACCGCGCCTGGCTCAAACTTTTGGCTTTTAATCCAGAAAGGAAAGCCCCCAGATGCCTGTGTGCTGCCAACTGACACCGTATTCCTTCCCTCCCTCGGAGCTACATGTGTCTGAGGAGCACTAATCAATCCCTTTAGCCACTCCCTGGCACATTTAGTAGGAGTTGAGGCTGAGGATCAAGCTGACACTAACAATTTAAGGGTGGCTTTCAGAATTGCATTTTTTTTTTCCTTCATTCAACAAGCCTCTCTTGCTCTCTCCCTACCTTCTAGGCTTTGCAGGTTCACGATCTGCTGTGATCTCGCTCCAGCTGAGCAGGAGGGTTCTGAGAGCAGTAACACCAGCTGGCTGCCCTATAGGCTCCTGGGCTGGGCAGGGGCTGGACAGGAGGGTGGTTGGACAGGAGCTTTGGGGTGTACTGTGCTGAGAGTCACATTGCGCCCAGAAGAGTGAGGGAGGAAGTCGGCTGGCACTTCAGCCAGGTCACCAATGCTGTCGGGGGGCGGGGGGGAAGGAGGCGGCCAGGTGGGGGAAGCCAAGGTGGCCACCCCAGAGCATGGTTCAAAGGAGATGGTAAGCGGGGGTGAGTGGGCTTCCTCATGGGCCCATGGGGGTGCAGAACTGTGAGGGAAAGGAAGCCTAGCCTGAGTGCATTTCAGGAGAACCCCTGCTGGACACTCCCACTTCAGCCCTCACCCCTACATGCATGCGTCTCTCAGTGATGGCTCTCTTTATTTGTATTTTTAATTTTATTTTAGTTTTTGCAGTACATAGGGGTCAAACCCAGGCCTCATGCATGTTTTGCAAGTGCTCTATCACGGGGGCTGTATTCCAGCCCATTTTTTTACTTTTTATTTCGAGTCAGGGTCTCGCTAAGTGATGCGGGTTGCCTCTCCCCTTGAACCTGCAATCCTCCTGCCTCTGCCTCCTCAGTCACTTGGATTACAGATGTGTACCTCTGTGTGTGTGGCTAGGGATGGCTGTCTTTAAAACTCTCCTGGGAAGCCGGGCACAGTGGCACACGCCTGTAATCCCATGGACTCGGGAGGCAGAGGCAGGAGGATCAAAAGTTCAGACCAGAGGCAGACTGCATAATTTATCAAGACCCTTTCTCAAAAAGTAAAAAAAAAAAAAAAAAAAAAAAAAAAAAAAAAAAAAAAAAAAAAAAAAAAAAAAAAAAAAAAAAAAAAAAAAAAAAAAAAAAAAAAAAAAAATGGACTTGGGGTGCAGCTCAGTGGTCCAGCACTTGCAAAGCATGCAAGTGTGAGGCCCTGGGTTTAACCCCCAGTACTGCAAAAACAAACAAACAAACAAACAACAAAACCAAAAAAGACCCTCCCCTGGGCAGTTTTGTAAAGACCCCAGTACCTACCTCCACCCTCAGACATGCAGCTTTGTTTGGTCTGGGTGGGACCCCACTTGGGGATGTTAGATTGCGATGTGCAGCCACCTCTGAGACGACCCTAGAGTTGCAGGGCTGGGGCCCCCTTGGTTTCCCTGAGGGAGGCCTCAGGGAAACTGATTGCCTGGGGCCCCCACCTGGGGTACACAGGCACCCTGTAGAGTAGCAGCTCCCTTGTGCTGTTTCTCTGAGGAACCATGCGGTGGTGGGTGGGTGTCCATGGGGTTCCTCTATTGTGGTCAGGGGAGGATGGCCAGAGCATTTCTCTCCCAGGTCCTCTGGTTTACAGATTAAAGGCCACAAAAAATGTGGCCCATCTGGTTTATGGATGCTGAGCCTCCAGGCCAGCTCAAGTGGCTTTAGGTCACCTTGGTGGCGGTCAGGCCAAGTGCACCCTCAGAGCAAACCTCACGGAGAGGCTATGTTGTATCATCTCACGTTCCTCAACCAGGGCTTGATGTCAAAATACAAATGGTGCAGAAGCGATGCTTTCTTCTCCTTTTCCAACTGGTACTCGCCCTGCAAGTTTTCACCAACACAAATCTGAAGACAAGACAACTCATCCCAGAGGCACTATGTCATTCAGAGAGATGGGATGGCTGGGGGTGGGGAGCCCTGCAAACCATGGGGCCGTCCTGTGGCTCTGGGCAGCCAATGTGAGAGAGCCCATGTCTCAGCAGCTTCATCTGCACAGACCAGTGCAGTAGCATGTAGTACCCAGGAGAGCAGGGCTCCCTAAACACCAAGTCTGGGAAGCATGACCTTTGAGCAGTGGCAGCTGAGAGGCAGAGCTGCCTGTGCTCCTGGATTTGGAGCCTTAGTGGAAGGGGCGAGCCATCCAGGGCAGACTGTGGGGCGACGAGGAAGTGTGTGGGTGCAGGCAATCAATAGAACGAAAGAAGACACTGCCAACAGGAAGGGAATGAGCATTTCTCACAGCCCCAAGTGGCTGGCGTTTCACAACCTGTGAGTGTGGGAGGTGAATATGGGAGCCAGGCAACTTATTTGTCCTTGGTACATTCGTGGAAGTTAATAATTCTGCGAGGGGTATGTCATTTATTCCACAATGTGGGATTGGCCACTGGAGTGTAATTTAATCAGGGCTGTTAATCAGGCCACATATATTTTCCTAATTTGGAGCCCTTTTCTCCCCCTGGCAGGGAGGACTCTAGGCCTCTGATGGATAAGTGGGAATCTGGGTCATCAATGGAATATGTAGGAGTGCAGAGGACATGAGCAGTGAATGAGTGTCTGTCTGTTGGCTCCACCTAGGCATTACTCCTGAGCCACAGAGCCCATTGCCACTTCTGTGTGGCCACGTGTGAACAGGAGTAATGGATTTTGAACTATGAATCATTTTCCAGGTCCAGATAGGGGTGCCAGTCATTTCATATCTGGGAACCTTTTCCTGCAGCACAGCCCGGTGGCTTGTAGAGCAGCCCGGTGGCTTGTTGTAGAGCACTCTATCTGTAGAGGGACAGCTTAGAGACAGCTGGTGCACAGGAGGGTTCATGGCACTGGCACAAATGAATGCCCACTGCATACACACTCAGGAAAAGGGGAGTAATAGATGCTCAATAAAACTCAGGGATATTAGAAAGAGAGTGAAGCTCTTGTTGAACAAGAGCCTTCAGCTAAACAAATGACAATAACAACAGAAAGGTGGGTGCTAAGAAAGAAAAGTGTACAGCTTCGTTTTCATGTGAACAGTGTATGAAATGTGATAGAGAAAAGTGAATAGGAAGGAAAATGAAGACAGAAGTAAAAAGAATAAAAACAAATAGAAATACGAAAAGAAAAGAAAAGTGAATAAAACATGATTGAAAAGCACACTGGCCAATAGGACAATAGTGTGGAGAACTTGTAAAAATAATTTAAAAATAATGTTTATATTTCCTATCATTGTGGTAACAAATCACCACAGAGTTAGCAGCATAAAACAACACAGATTTATTATTTCATGGATTTTGAAGTGAGAAGTCCGAATGGTCGTTAGATCATGGTGTCAGGAGGGCTGCACTCCTTTGGCTCTGGAGAAATTATTTCCTTGTTTTTCCTAGCTTCTGGAGGTCTCACTCTTCCTTGTCTTGTGGCTTCCTCCCTCCACACTTCCTCGTCGCCCCACAGTCTGCCCTGGATGGCTTGCCCCTTCCACCAAGGCTCCAAATCCAGGAGCACAGGGAGCTCTGCCTCTCAGCTGCCACTGCTCAAAGGTCATGCTTCCCAGACTTGGTGTTTAGGGAGCTCTGCTCTCCTGGGTACTACATGCTACTGCACTGGTCTGTGCAGATGAAGCTGCTGAGACATGGGCTCTCTCACATTGGCTGCCTAGAGCCACGGGATGGCCCCACGGTTTGTGATGCTCCCACCCCCAGCCATCCCATCTCTCTGAATGACATAGTGCTTCTGGGATGAGTTGTCTTTTCCTCAGATTTGTGTTGGTGAAAACTTGCAGGGTGAGTACCACTTGGAAAAGGAGAAGAAAGCATCGCTTCTGCACCATTTGTATTTTGACAACAAGCCCTGGTTGAGGAACGTGAGATGATATAAGCTAGCAGGGTAGTATCTTGAAGTCCACCCCTGCCTCCTTCTTCCATCGTTCCATTTCTGGCTCTGAGCATCCTGCCTTCTTTTTATAAGAATTCCTATGATGACATCAGGCCTGTCCAGATAATCTGGGGTAACCTTCCATCCTTAGATCTCTAGTCACATGAGTGGGATCCCTTGTGCCATGGGAAGTAATATATTCATGGGTTCCAGGGACTAGGATATAAGCATCCATGTGGAATTCTGACTACCACCATAGTGTAAATGTCTTTCTTTTCTTTTCAGTTTCGGGTCTTATTTTAGAATAATTTTAGCCTTACATAAAAGTTACACAGGTAGTACAGGACAGAGAGTTGTGTCTTTTAAGAACATTTTCTGCAGTTGGGCACAGTGATGCATGCCTGTAATCCCTGCAACTTGGCAGGTGGAGGCAAGAGGATCACAGGCTTGAGGCCAGAAGCAGCCTATGTAACTTAGTGAGACCTTGACTCATGATTTGAAAAAACAAAACAACAACAACAACAACAAAACACAGCCAGGCACTGTGGCGCATGCCTGTAATCCCAGCGGCTCGGGAGACGGAGGCATGAGGATCGCAAGTTTGAGACCAGAGGCAGTCGGCGTAGTTTAGAGAGACCCTGTCTCAAAAAGTTAAAAAAAAAAAAAAAAAAAAAAAATGGGCTGAGGGTGTAGCTCAGTGGCCCAGCACTTGCAGAACATGTAAGTGCAAGTGCAAGGCCCTGGGTTCAACCACTGGTACGGCAAAAAAAAAAAAAAAAAAAAGGAAAGAAAAAGATTTTTTAAAAAATTCAAAAGAGGCTGGAAGTGTGGCTCAGTGGTAGAGCCCTTGCTGAGCATGTGCAAGGCCCTGGGGTCAGTCCCAAGCACACACAAATAATGAAAAACCATTTTCCCCATCTGTGGTTCAGGTTACATAATATTTTCACATTAGAAGTGATTTGGAAACTTGGAGTTCTTTGGGATAAAGGTGCTGGTTAGTGTGAGTTGTTTATGATGTCACTGGTCTCTGTCTGAGGAAAACCATGTAACCCTTCTTGATGGGAGTCACCAGCCTCTTCCATCCAAGAGAAGCTCCTGGGGCTGGTGCCCGAGGGCAGATGGGTGCTCCTGACTGTCATTGCCCAAGCTGACAGGTGAAGTCGATGCAACTTTTGTGTGTTAGGAAATGCATTCCACACCACAGAATCCCTCTGTGTCACCTTCCCCTTTCCTCAGCTGTTGCCTTGGGCTATTCCAGGCATTTGTCACCTGTAATTGGCCAGGCAGGTGGCACCTGGGGACCAGAGTTGCCTGGGCCCTTTGTCTGGTGAGCTAGCTGTCTTTAGGAATGCTTCCCAGGAAGTTTCTCGAACAATGAGTTCCCATCAGCTAGCTTCTGCCTAAGAATTGTAGGGAAAAACTGGGAGGAAATTGGCAAAAACTCCCAAACTGGGAAAATGGCGTTTGAATATCTGGTTTGTAAGTTAGAAATCTAGGGAAAATGAAAGTAACTTGGTTGCACGTTTGTACAAAACCCTTCCTGATTGGACAACTGGACTGAAAGCTGATTGGCTCAGGCCATTCCATGGGCGAGCTACATAAAGAGCTACGCTGCGGCAGCTCGACCTCTTTTGGCACAGCCTTTTTGGCATCCCTTTCTGCGCCTTTTCTCCTGTTGCTGCCCGGACCACTGGTGAGAAAGCACCTCTCCCACTGCTCTCCCCCAGACCTTTGATGAGGAAAAAACACTCTCCCATCGCAATCATCAACAAGGAAAAGAACCTGCTCTCCGTCTGATCACCGAGGAAGCAACAGCTGTCTCATCCTGACCACCGAGACTACCAACACAGGTGTTTGCCCCTGGAAGGCAAAAGTGCCCGAGGCTTTTCCTTTCTCCCATCTCCTCTGGGGTTCCAGGGGCCACAGGAGTCTGCGCCTCTCACCTGAGGGTCCCGAGTTAATTGTGTTTAGTATCTGTGTGCGAGGCGGCGCAGCCCATCTGAACCTCCAGGCTAGACCGGGAGGAGCTTGCCCCACATAGAGTTGGTGCCCGAACGTGGGGCCCAACATAGTTGGTGCCCGAACAGGGACCCAACAAGAATCTTCTCTTTCCCTCTGCTGCAGGTCCTGGCTCTGGAACCAGAGCTAACTCTATTGGTGATTTGTGACTACGGGTTGGCATGATGGCTTCAAAACTCAGGTGTGCATTGGAATCACCTGTTGTGCTTGGTCAGAGACACATGGGACACAGAATGAATCTGGAATGTCTTGTTGCACAGGAAAGCCATAAGTGACTCAAGGACTGACAGGGATATGTCAGAGGGACACAGGAGCCAGCTCGAAGGCTATATCTGGGACAATCTGAGGATCAAAATAAAGAGTAACAGTAATGGTTGTAAACCATGATATAAAATCAGGATCCATAAAGTCAGGCTAATAGAATTAGCTTAACAAATAAGTAAAAATAAAAGTAAAGAAGCAAATCTTTTGTTAAAAGTCCATACCAGAGATTCCCTTCCTGAAATGCTGTCTTGAGTGTGCCACAGAAATTCCTGCTTCTTAAAAAGCACAAGAAGCCAGGCATGGCGGTATGTGCCTATAATCCCAGCACTTGGGAGGCTGAGGGAAGAAGGTCTGAAGTTCAAGGCTGGCCTAGGCCACATAGGGAGACCCTGTCTGAAAAAACCCAAGCCAAACCAAACCAAAACAACAACAACAAAAAAACAAAAAGAGTAGAGAGGATGATGATGGGAGTCAAGGATCAGAAATACTGGATGAGCCTTTCTAGATAGAGTACTGTCACAGCAGGTATAGGAGGAGGAGCTGACGAACTGGCCTCATTCATTCACTCACTCATCATTTATTGAAAATGACTGTATGTCAAGCTGTGCACAAGGCTGGGAATAAGAAAAGGCAAAATTACTTCCTGACCTCCACAGGGCTACTGATGTCCTCTGTGGAGGTGGGCTTGGGGGGGGGGCTCAGAAAAAAAGAGGAGGGCTTTGCACATGGCCCAGAGAGAGAAGGCATTCGAAACCAAGGGCAGCACAGAGGCGTGGAGGTTGGAGGAAACTGGACTCTCTTCAGAATAGCTGTCCCGGGGGCTCCCTAGGACAGGCCAGGGTCCCTAGGACAGGACAGGTCAGGGGCTCCCTAGGAATGGCCAAAGTACCCTCCCCAGGCCTCACACAGATCTAACACAGCAACATCCAATGTCAGGGTCCAAGAAGTGTGGGGTGACTCAGGGCTTTGTGGATGATGGTCACCTCCGGACCGCAGCCATGAGGTTGCCCACAGCCACACAGGCTTTCTGTGGTTTTTGCTGCACCATCTGCACGCACAGGGATTGCTTCCCTTCCTCTGACCCATCCAGCCTCCTCCTGGGCTCAGCCTCTCCTACTGACAGAGCCACTCCAGAGGCAGCTCAAAGAAATGCGGGTGATGCTGGCTGAAGGTGGAGGTGAGGGTGGAAAGCCACACCTTGGATAGGTGACCTGTTCCTACAGATGGCTGGAAAACCACCCATTGCTGGATAAAGAAAACTGATGGTCTCTGTGACTGTCCTTATTTTGGAAGAAAGAAAGAAAGAGAGGGGAGAGAGAGAGACAGAGTGAGGGGGGGGAGGGAGAAGAGGGAGAGAAAGAAGGAAGAAAGAGAGAGAGAGAGAGAAAGAAGAAGAGGAGGAGAAGGAGGAGGCAGAAGAGGGACAGAAAAAGGATTAGTCTGGAGAGGTAATGACTACCACAGAACTGGACACCTTTTGTTCCAGGGAGTTAGTTGAACTGACATGGTTGAGAAGGCTGGAATATTCATTTATAGCAGAAGACTGTTGTAATTTCTGACTTTCAATAATTGCTGACAACTTTCACGTTCTTAAGGATTCAGTTATCACTTCTAAAAGACCTTGGGGATGGTCTTTTGTTCTTTGTGGTGCCAGGGGTGTTTTTGCCACCAGTTTGCCCATGTGAATGCCATGGTGCATTTCTTTTCCTGTTCTTAGGTGTCCATGAGTTGGTTCTGACTCATAGTGACTTGATGTACAACAGAACAAAACACTCCCTGATACTGTGCCATGCCTGGCACTATGTCAATGTTTGTGTGCTATTCATAGGGTTTTTCAATGGCAGATTCTTTCAGGAATGACCTGCCATGTCCTTCTCCTATTTTTGCAGTGTTGGGGATGAAATGCAGAGCCTCAGAGAGTGCAAAGAAGCACTCTACCAACTGAGCTAAATTCCAGCCCCTATTTTTCCTAGTTAAGATATTGATTCTGAGGACTTGAGAGTGAAATAAAAATGCAGTGCCATTAAAAGCATTGCAATTTTGCTATGGGAGAAGTAACTGCCAAGTCATTCTGATATTGCCATGACTCAATCGTAATTAATATTAATTACTAGCATTTATTGATGCTCCCTCCCTAAAAATTTCCACTGTCATTAGGTTGTCCCAAAATTTCCTGGGAAAATGGCTCTGTTCCCTTCACTTCCTCTTGTGCATCTTTGTCCTCACTGAGCCCTTAGAGAGCAGAGACCCTCCAAATCCCAGCGACCAACCAGGGCCAGGAGAAGTTCAATAAGTGAATGGACTTGGAGGGGTTGTGCAGACCCACAAGGGGTCAGTCTAGCTGGTTTCCATCCTGGGAATCCTGCATCTAAGAAAATGGAGGATGTGGAGCTGGTGGGGAGCTGGGCACAGGGGGAGGGTTGTGGCACTGACCACAAGACCATCCACACCCCCTCTGTCCTCAGGTAGGTATGGACAGAACCAGCAGGAGGATTGGAAATCATCAAGGCCGCCAGTTACCACTGCAAAGCTCCTTGGGAAGCAGAAGGTGGGTGCAGTAACTTTGCAGAACAATGGGTGGCTATGCCGCCCTGGCATCTGATCCCATCAGAACTCAGAAGCTAACCAGGGTCAGGCCTGGTTAGCACTTGGGTGGGAGACCGCCTGGGAATACTGGATGCTGTAGACTTGGGAGAAGGACCTGGCAGCCTACTCCCAAAGCAATCCCAAAACAATCAGCCATTGAAGACCCTAGGAATAGCAGAGAAGCACTGACACAGTGCCAGGCATGGCAGAGTTTTGGGGAGTATTTCATTCTGTTGTATATAGGGTCACTGTGAGTTGGACCTGACTCCACGGTACCTAACACCAACAGATGTCCTGGCAAGCTTAGGCTCTACCAAACTGCCAAAACAATTCACATCTTCAATCAGGGTTCAACCACCAGCCTGAGGGCACTGCAGGGACAGAGGCGGAGGAGCAGGGGACTTGGGAGCCACTTCAGGCAGAGGTCCGCATGCATGAAGCAATTTCTAGGTTGGTTCTGGGGCCTGGGTCTTTCTGCCTTGCTACAGGCCTGCAGCCGTGTTCAGGGAGAGTTGGGGGTAACTAGCAGAGGAGGGTGTGATTGGAAAGTGGCAATGGTGGGTTCCTTTAGCTGTGCCGTGGCCCAGTTCCTCTGCACTGGCTGGGCTGCCCAGCCCCAGAATGATCTGGACAGACAGACTCCCCAGCCTCCTTCCCAGCCAACAGGGATTCCCTCCCATTGCCATGGCCTTTAGAGAGGCTAAGGAGCTTGACATGGGGGATGGCAAGGATCGCCAGCATTTAAAATTAGGAGAAACCACTATAAATATCCACTAATAATTGGAACATGGAACGTACATAGTATGAATCTAGGAAAATTAGAAATCATCAAAAATGAAATGGAGCACATAAACATTAACATTCTAGGCATCAATGAGCTAAAATGGACTGGTATTGGCCATTTTGAATCAGATAATCATATGGTCTACTATACTGGAAATGACAACTTAGAGAGAAATGAGGTTGCATTCATCTTTGAGAAAGACATCTCAAGATCTGCCCTGAAGTACAATGCTGTCAGTGATAGAACAATGTCCATACACTTACAAGATAGTCCAGTTAATATGACCATTATTCAAATTTATGCACCCACCACAATGGTAACAAATGAAGAAGTGGAAGATTTTTACCACCTTCTGCACTCTGAAATGATCGAACATGTAATCAGGATGCACTGATAATTACTGATGATTGGGCCACTGTGAGTCAGACCCAACTTGATGTCACCTATCAACAACAAAAAGAGGGTGGTAGAATAGATTCTCCCTCCCGGTGTCCAGCAAGTGCCAACCCTGTTCATGCCTCAATTTCATATTTCCAGCTTCCAGAACTCTGCAATAATCCATTTCTACTTTTTTAAGCCCCTGACGTCATGGCCATTTGTTTCTGCAGCTGGAGGAAACCAACACTGACCCGACCTCCACAGGAGGAGGAGTCACGGGTGTTCTGCAGTGCACATTCTGTGTGTCCCACCAGCTCTGTTGCACCTCTCACTCACTCTCAATGGGGAGTATCATCCTGTGCTTGTTGTTCACAGGAAGAAACTGGGTCCTAGATAAGTTATCAGAGCCAAGTTGAGCTGGTGCCTGTGCAGTAGACTCTGACCCAGGCAGTCAGACTCTAGACTCCACATTCCCAGACAATGGTGGCATGGGGAATCTCTGCCCAAGGGTTTAGCCCTCTTCTGAAGATCCCCGCACCTTACAGTGGACTTCAGCTGCACAGGGCAAGTAAAGTATGGGGGTTTCCTCCTCCAGCCCCTTCCTCCGTAGTTATCAGGAGGGCAGCACCTTCCCTAAGGACACATAGCTCCGAGAGGCAGCTAGCTTGAGAGCTCCACATGTTGCATGTCCTGGAAATGCCCAGGCTGGGGCATCCCTCTTCTGCCACAGCCAAGATCATCCCAGACCAAGGATCTTCCTTGCCCTGTGTCAGTTGCTGCCACCTCATCAGGTGCATCTGGAGAGGATTTACACAGGTACAGGGACCCTTAAGTACAACCTATAGCCCTGTGGCATCTAATCCCATCAGATCTCGGAAGCCAGGCAGGGTCAGGCCTGGTTAGTACTTGGATGGGACACTGCCTGGGAACACCAGGTGCTGTAGGCTTGGGAGATGGACCCAGCAACGCACTTCCAAAAATCAATCAGCCATTGAAAACCCTATGAATAGCAAAGAAGCACTGACAATAGTGTTTCGCCTGTTGTACGTAGGGTCACTATGAGTCAGATACTGACTCGATGGCACCTAACAACAACAACAAATGGGTCATTGATTCCTTATGGTGATTCCAAAATGCTCAAAGCCCCATGTCAGAGCTGCCAGGCACAGAAGCCAATGGAGCCCTAGTGAGGTTCTCCTGAGAGGAGAATGGACCTCACCTCCCAGGAGGTGATGATGCTGGCCAGCAGCCAATCTGATGCCACCAGGGTGTTTCCCAAAGAGGGAGACCTCTCCCACTTGCAGGTCACTATGGAGGGCTTTTGGGGGAAATGCCCTCCATACATGGGAGGCTTGCTCCACAGGAAATGCCAGCTGGGAACCAACTTCCCTGCCTCCCCACGAAGGGCCATTTCCTGACCAAGCTCTTCCTTCCCAGTTGGGCACCAAGGGTGACATCTGCGTGAACGTGTTCAGGAGGGACCCTGTGGCTGAGTGGGGCATCCACCCAGGCTGCTGATATCCAGTGCCCAAGGACCCACCCTTGCCCTGACCCTGCACTCACCTGCTCCTGGGAACATGACCGGTCCCACCAGGCGCCACCACCTTTCCCCGCCCCCACTGTGGCCTCTGGGAGGTCACAGGCTGAGCAGCAGCTGCAGGCTGCAGTGGTCCTTCCCCTGCGCCCCTCCCAGCTTTGCCTCCAAGCTATTTAAGTCAGGGCTGGGGCCAGGGAGAGGGCTAGGGAAGCAGCACTATGAGGTGGGAGAAAAGACAAAACAAATTACAGGACATGATAAACAAAGAAGACTCCCCTCACGGTGGAGCCTGGGTACATCTCCCACTGCCAGGATCCATGGAGAGTTCCTAATGAAGACAAGGTGTAGTGCCTAAGAGATAAGGTAGATGTTACAGACAGTGAGGGGACCATGCTTAGTGAGGACCACAATGTCTGTGAGTTCAATCTGTCAGCCCTCCTCTTTCATCCTTAAACCCAAACATAACAGTTCATCAAACCACATTACAAGTTCATTTACAAAAAGGAAATTCTTTAAGAATAGGGAAACCAGCTCCTATTGGGGTTTTTTTTGTACTTAATTTTACACTTTGCTTAATCTTTGATCCTGGTTATAACTTATATCTTTTGAGTAATGTAACTTCAAAAGCTGCAAAATCATATGTATAGCTATTGTTAAGACCCCTAGGTACAACTCTCTGTCTCTTGCGAAAGGCCACATAGTGTCTTGGATGTGTGCTATTCTTTCCATGGCTTCCCCTGCTCCATGACCACACTGAAATCTGAAGCATGCACGATCTCTTACCTTTACTTCACAAACTCACAAACTTTGTTTAACTCTGACTCATTCTGAAATTCCTTTCTCCTGCATAGCCAAGGTCCTGGATTTACCTGGGTGGAGGGCCCGGAGGCAGAAGCTCTTCAGGCTATAGGCCACAGGTTGGGCAGATTTGGCTGATGGTGGAAGAGAAAAGAAGATTCTGAGAAGCCAGCTGGGGCCAAGTCCCCACCTTCCCTGGTAGCTCTGCCTGTGGGGTAGCAGGTGCTGTCCTCTGGAGGCCCCTGCCCTGGAGATGGGGAGGGTCTCCTGGGAGGTGAGAGGGTGGAGGGTGAGGGGTATATGGTTTGGGGATAAATCTACTTACAATTATGATTTGGGGATGGCCCAGTCTCCCCAAGAGCATTATCCAGCATTGCTCCACCTATTCCTCCATTCTTTCACTCTCTAATTCAGTCCACCACTTCTCCTGGGCCACAGATAGCTCTTCAGCACTTCTAGAATTTGTACCTGCTGCTCAGATGGGCTCTTATTCATCCTGCTGCATCCCTGTCTCTCTTGCCCTGAATCCCCTGAGCACAGCAAGTCTCTATTATGTTGACTACTCCAGCTCTAAAATCCACTTGTTCTCCTATCTCTGTCATCCTTTGGCCTGTGGACCACTGTGTCCTATTGGCTTTTGTATGTCCAGTCTCTCATCAGGGCCCAGCACATAGCACACACCCAGTACATGTTTGTTGAGTGACTAAATGAAGGGTTTTTGTTTTACTTTGCTTTTTTCCCCTCAGTGGACAGCTTCTAAGTGTGGCCCATTAAGTTGGTACAGATGTGGGTGGGAGAGGGGACCTCTGAGTGAGCCTTCTCCTGGGACTTTCTTAAGCTGATTGGGGAGGCTGTGTGGTGACCTGTGCTTGAGGAGCTGGGCTAGTGGGCACTTTAGTGCCCAGCTGAGATGCTGGCTCTGTGTGGCACACCCTGGCCCCTGAGCTTGCTCCTCGGGGCATCCCATGACCCTCTTTCAGGGGATGCTAATGGGGCCCAGGAGCAGAGGGTGGCAGGTGCGGGATGTCAGTCCCCTCCAGGGCCAGGCCTGCAGCTGGCTGGCGAGCAGTGTGAGCACAGGTCCCTCACCCCAAGGGCAAGTGGAAATGCAACAGTGATTGCGAAGCGTCCTGCAGTAGCTCCAGACTGGCGCCTGGGCTGGGCCTGAATCAGGCCCTGGCCCACGCCCCTCCCTGCCCAGCCCGCCATCTCGGGCCACCTCCCCAGCACTCCCTTGGCAGAGCATTTGGCTCAGGGTCTGCTGTGGCGGGGGGGGGGCACTTCTCTGCCTCATCTTCTCTATTTGTAAAATGCAAATTCCAAGAGCATTTGCCTTTATTCTGAGGGTTAAATGCAATAACTCTTGTAGAGCCCAACCCGGAGCATGGCGCTGAGCAAGCACTTCAGTCACAGGACCTTAGTGATGGAACTCTCCAACGTCAGCTAGCACCCTGGGCGAACCCACATGAAAAGCATTTCCTGGCCACCGCCTCTTGTTGCTTGATGGCATGGCGTCACTGAGTTCTGGCCAAGAACATCTGAGCAGAAGTGGTGAGGGCAACCTGCATGTGGTGTTCCTTAAAGGCAAAGTTCCCTTTGTCCCTTCCTTCTCATCGGAATGTGGGTGTGATGGTGGGACATGGGGCAGCCATTCTTGACCATGGGGACCATGGGTCAAAGCTGCATGCTGAACGTGGTAGAGCAAAGGACCTTATGTCCTGGACACTTCTGAGTGACCCTTTCAGGCCTAGAATACAGCAGTTACATAAAAGAAAAACCTCTCACTTATTTAAAACAATGTATTGGGAATGGGGGGCTGGGATTTAGCTCAGTTGGTAGAGTGCCACTCTGCAGTGCCTGAGGTCCCAGGTTCGATTCCCAGCACTGCAAAAATGGGAGAAGGATTTGGCAATCCACTCATGAGGCAATCCCAAAACAATCAGCCATTGAAAAACCTGTGAGGGTCTCTATGAGTTGGACACAACTCGACGGCAGTTAACAACCACAACAAATTGGGAATGGGAATCTCTTTATAACAACTGCCAAACCTGTATCTTAGTTTGGATGGTCTCCAAGTAGAACAGCAATTTTCAGAGAACTTCGAAGTGACTCTCAAGCCAGCCAGTTTCAGCATGGAGAAGAGAGTCCTATTGATATGTGTGCTTGATTTCTCCTCCTTCCTTCCCTTGTTGGTGTTTGTCTCTCTTTGCACGCAAAGGGGACAAGAAGGGGAAGCTGTACTCTAGGAAAGAAAATAAGAAATGACCACTCTGAAGAGAAGGTAACGTTTCCCCCTCACTTGAGCCTCGTGGCGATAAAATGCAAGTGGGCAGGGAAGAGCACACTATGCCCCAGATCAGCATTGGCCAGATGTCATAATTTCCAGAAAGCGTCCACGTGGCCCTTTCACTCCCTGGCGAGGTTCAACAGCAATGAGATGGACCTGACCCATTGCCACCAAGGGTCCCTCTTGGACCCTTGGGAGGCATCAGTTCTCATGTGGCAATACTTTGCAATTTTGTACAAAAGTCACGCAGAGACTGTTGCAATTTTTCCAAAGGTGAAAATAGAGGAGATGAGGTTCGCTTTATTGGTGAACTGGCCCAATTGCTTGTACCTGCTTCCTGGTGATTGTACTCTGTCACCACTCTTGCCTAGGGGGCTGGTAATGTCATTGGAGTGAGGCACAAAATATGGACACCTGTCTCCTTTATCAAGGCCTAGGATCAAGGCAAGAAGGCAGTAAGAACAGGAGAGGTGGCTCTCCGGCACTGCTCCATTCCCTGGGGACAGGGTTCTGCATCTCAGCGTTACTGGGGGCTGTGGCTTGGGATGAAATGTCCCCCAAAGGCTCATGGGCTGAATTTTTTGTCCCCAGAGAGTGGTGTTATTTTGGGAGATTGTGGAAACTTGGGAGGTGTGCCCAGCTGGAGGAAGTGGGTGATTAGTAGCTGGCCTTTGAAGGTTACATCCGGCCCCTGGTCCCTTCCCCGCTCTCTGTCCACCATGAAGAGATCAGCCTCTTCCTCCGTGTGTTCGCAACACCATGATGTTCTGCCCTAGCGCTTGGAGCCAAATGGCTGGGGACTGATCACTCTGAAGCCGTGAGCCAACATAAATCTTCTCTCTTCTAAGTTGTTTTCTTAGGTATTTGTCACAGTGAGAAGGAAAGTAGTTAATGGGCTGACATTTTGGCCTGGATAATTCCATGCATTATAGGGTATTTAGCAACATCCTTAGCCTCTCCCTGCTAGATGCCAATAACACAACTGCCCTCTCCCCTCCCCAGCTGTGAGAATCCAAAACATCTCCAAGGTTGGCAAATGTCCTGTGGGGGCCATGTGCACATCAACTCCAGCAAAGAGCCTCTGCCCTGGAAGAGCAGCAGTGAAAGCAGCATGTTAAGGCCCACTTTTTGTTCTTTGGGGATTCCAGGCAGGTCTGTCCCACATCTTTCTGGGTCATCCTCCTTTCCATCTTGCCCCGGAGGCCAGCCAGCATGGCCTTCCAGTTCATGTGTTACCAAGCACACCAAACATGTTGTGAGAAGAAGATGACCTGGATCCCCCTTGGGCCTGTGGGTATAGTTCTTATGTCTGGGTTCCTAGCTTCATGAGTCAAGAATAAAGAAAGGGAATAGAGAAAGGGAGGAAAAACAGAGCATCTGAGGACACAGACGGGGACTTCTAGAGAAAAAGAGCGCAGGAACCCCACACGTGTGGGTTGGCTAGAGCTATATACAGTGTCTGGGGCTACATTGGGAGCTCTGGATTGGATGGCCTCAGGACTCTGCTGACTGATGACAGTCAAAAGCCACTAGAAAATAGACTGTCACTTTATCTGGAAGTATCGCCTAGGAGGTTTTTTTCTCTCTGTTTTTTTTTTTTTTTTTTTTCCCCTGTCAGTCAGGCCCTGCTCCTTATAACCGCCCATGGCTCCCTCATCCCTTTTCCTCCCGGCTCCCTTTTCACATGCAAGACTTATGAGAAATGAGAAAAGTCCTTATGAGAAATGTTGCTCACATCCCTGCTCTCACTGCCCTGGTGGGACACTCAGAAGCTTGTGTTTGCTTGCGGAAATTGCTGCCTGATAGCTTTTTCGTTGATGATTGGGAGCAATCTGGCATCATAAATAATCCTAGATTACTGGCTTGATTAAACTTTTATGGCATCTATTAGTCATTTACATTCATAGAGACATAGGTCATGAAAAATTAAAGCCTTAATTGCTTTGAGTTTCTTCTTCTTCCTTCTCTCCTCCTCCTCCTCCTCCTCCTCCTCCTCCTCCTCCTCCTCCTCTTCTTCTTCTTCTTCTTTTTCTTTTTTTCTTCAAGAATTTTTCTCTTAGCTGAGCTGCTTCTCCATGTCTTGGAGTCATAGCTACTCAAAAGAATCTCAGCTAGGGAGCAAGCTCTGGAATGAGGAAATGATCCTATGCCTCACTTTTCTCCCTCAGCAAAGGTTTACCAGGAAAAAGAGATTAAATCTATAATTGTAGAATTTCAGGTCTGAGGACATGCCAGCATTATGTTGTGTGTTGTTAGGTGCCATCGAGGTCATGTCCAACTCATAGCGATCTTCATGGGTTTTCAATGGCTGATTGCTCTGGGATTGCCTCTGGAGTGGATTGCCACATCCTTCTCCCATTTTTGCCATGCTGGGAATTGAACCTAGGACCTCAGAGACTGCAGAGTGGCACTCTACCAACTGAGCTAAAGCCCAGCCCACCAGCATTATAGATCATGAAAAATAACACACAGCACAGCCCTGCCCTGTGTGTTGATAGTGGACAGGTTACCTGGCTAGCGGACAGGATACCTGGCCCCAGAGGGTCCTCTGAGATACTGTCCTTTACAGTTGGGCTTCCCTGGCCAGTGAATTCAGGGCTCACTCAGTGTTGCTACTGTTTTGAGAAATAAATGGTCTTTGGTGTTCTGCACCTCTCTTATATAACTGTTCCTCTTTGTTTGAGGGAGATTTCCTTGAATTTGATTTGGGCGTTTCCAGACTGTGTTTGACTTCAGTCTCTTAGATGAAGCTCTCTGCGGCTGCCTGGCCTAAGAGGCTGGTACTGTGAGGGTCTGCAAAGTGGAGCCCTGGGTTTCTATTTCAGAGGATACGAAGGTGGGGGAGATGGGCTGTCAGTGTTCAGGGAAGACAAAGTCCATTTGAACTTAATAGAAAGGCCCAGAAAGCAGCTTGGAAGACTGAGCAAGGCAGAGAATGAAGGTAAGAGAGGCAGAAAGCATATGATTGTGTAGCTGGCAGGCAGATGTAAGAAAAGCAATCTTCCACCCTGAATATTAGAACAACTTTCCCAGGGAAATCTCCAACTCTCCAATCTAACTGGTAATTAGACAAAGGAATAGCATTTTCTGAAGCCTATTTGATCTGGAGTCATGATTTTTACAAAACACATTTTTAGATGAAAATAATTACATCGCTTCAACTTAAACCATTTCACCATGGACAATGCTGGATCAAAAGGTGAACAATTCTTTAACCTCTAAATGCAGCAAAGCTTTAGCAAACCTAATTTATAGCAGTACAAAATCATTTCAATTGTGTATTATGCTAGATTTTTCACGGGTTGTCACAGATTTATGACATTGAGTGTTAGATACTGTGAAAGTTTCTGAAAGGACAGCATAAATATGGGAAATAAACAGATACATTATTTCAAGGACTAATCTCTCTTTAAGCCTCATCAGAATTGCACAAGCATGCTTATATTCCACTGTTTTTACACAATGTTAGCTTTCAGTATTCCACACGACTCAAAAGCATGGACCTATTACAGACAGTTTATCCATAAGAAATACTGGTATTTACTGCAGTGGCTTCTTGAATATATTTTCATAATATAGTACAAGTTTCCCTTCTTGATAGAGAGGTAAAAGTACACTTCTAGAACATTAGCATTTTACTTCTTGGTTCTTTCAAAGACTTCATCAGCTTGTATTCCCTGAGATATGTAAGTTGGTATTTTAAGTGGGCTCTGGACAGGACCGTCCTGGAATAGTGGAGAAGCAGGCACAAGAAAGCAATTCATTGCAAAGAAGAAAAGAAGTGTGGAGAAAACACATTAGAATTTTGAAGAGCTGAATGCTGTTATTGTGCATGTGAGACTCCAAAACACTTATGTTTATAGAATGTGGCCAGTGGTGGCCCCTTTGGTGCATCACAATGGATCTTGGCTACAGACTGCCGGCTTATGGAAAGACATCATGTGCGTGAATGAAGCTGCCACATCAGGCATGGAGATTCTCTGTTTTCTGTGAACAAAGTTAAGCAGTATGCCTCACGCAACTCCTGCGCCCAGTCATTACGGTGGCGTAGGAGGGTTATCAAGAAAAACGGAGGAGCACAAACAGAGAACTTGAAAAAGTTTTTTAAAAAGCAAAAAGAACACCAACAGAAGAATGGATAAAACAATTACGGTACATACACAATGGAATACTACTCAGCAATTTAAAAAAATGAAATAATATTGTTTGCAGCAAAATGGATGGAATTGGAGAACACCATCGTAAGCGAACGAACACAAGCCCCAAAAGAGAAATACCATATATTCTCACCCATATGTGTGTGCTGAATCATACTTAAATGGAGGAAAAAATTCTGTACATAAATTGAAGTATAAAAAATGCATAATTAAACTTAGCATAGAAGGGACAATATAAGGAGTAGAAAGAAGGAGGGAGGGATCTAACAGAGGGAAGTGAAGATTGGAGAAGATGGGATAGGGAGGAGGGTCAATGAGGAGGGATGAAGGGGGAGAGGTCAATCTTAATGTAAACAGCACAACTTCATGAGTATATTGGAAAAATAGAGCACGATAACCCAATAAGTATGAGAGTTCAACTACAAACTAGCCATAAGCCTCCATAAAATTTGTGGGTTGATGAAAGTGTTGCTATAAGTGATGTAAAGGATGCATAATGGAAAAGCCATGGCTGTATTACTCAGTACCCCATCATCATTTACTAATAAAGGGGGGGAGGCAAAGAGAAGAATCAAGAAAACTGCCACCCATGTGCATGTGGCTGTTACCTGTGGACAGCCCCACGCAAGGCTGGGCGTATGAGCCAGTCAGCAGTGAGGAAGAGGCTGCCCCCACTGTGATGACTTTAAGATGCTCTCTAATAGGGCCAGGCATGAAAACATCCACATGGGCAGCTTTATTAGAAAATAGGAAAGCTTCACATCCAGGATAACAACAGCAACAACAAGCAAACGACAACAACAAAAATAGCAAGGTTCAGCAGATCTACAAAACCAAGGGACATGGCTCTGGACAGCTTCCTGCCTTCATGCTTTTCTGTTAATGTTCACGGTGTGTGAAGCATGGAGTTTGGCTTGCCGAAAGGACAGATGACACCAGTTCTGTCTCCGGTGGGTTTTCAGCCCTGAGGGGATCCTAAGGCAACACCTCCAGCACCTGCAGCAAGGGCAGTGGAAGGCGGAAGTGTAGGTCCATCTCTCCTGCTACTGTTACAAGGAGTAGGGGTCCCAACATCGAAATCTACCCCCATATCCAGTACACATGCAGAAGATGAGAGTGAGCTATGGCAACTCATCAGTCTGTGAGTGCCTGCCACAACTACCTCCCCTGAAAAAAAAAAAAAAAAGGAGAAGCAATGATTTTACTAGAGTTGGAGGAGTTTTCTTGCCATTCTGGTTTCAAATGTATGGCACCATTAAAGTGCTCAAATTTCCATAATATGACTGAGATCTTCACGTCCTTTTCTTCAGTGCAAATATCTGTAGAGTGACGTTGTCCACTCGGAAGATCATGAAATTGCACAGGTTCACTCAGAAAAACATTGATAGCATATCTGTTGCAAGATAACCTCAGCATCTGCCAAAACGGAAGACAAACAAGTAACAGCTTGCTTCCCACAAGACCCTCTTCCACACTGGGACTCTGTGGCCTCCAAGGAGTAAATCCTAAAAGGCAGGAGCTGTTTCTACGGGGGGCTAAGGAAGAGTTCACTGTGCTGTGACCGGAAGCCAGGCAGTCTGTGCTGCATGCAGAGCCTACCCATGACCCAACTGGGGGAGCCCCACACTCCAGGAGCCCCGTAGCTGGACTGCTTGAAAAGATCAACCTTTGCAACCCTACTTAGCTGACCTAAGGCCACAGCAAGGTGAAGGACCCCTTCACCATGTTGAATCTTGGGTGGTGGGAAGAACCAAGGCTCAGCTCACCTGTAGCACCCAAGGCCATGGCCCTGAGCATCTGGGTCGCCAGACTGGGCACTGGGATCAGCCAACCCGCTCTCAGCTCTAGCACTTCCACCTACCACCCCCACATAAGGAGTTGGGATGCATTAGTCTGTGTTGCTGGCTACTGTAACACAAGACTACAGACCTCAACAACAAATTTCTTCTCTCACAGCTCTGAGAACTGGAAGTCCAAAATTAAGGTGTTGGTGCTCATCATAAACAAAATTAAGGTTTGTTAGGAGACCTCTCACCTGTTAGGAGCCACCTGTTAGGAGGTTTCTTCCTGTGACCTCGCATAACCCTCCTCGGGGTGTGTTTGTGTCTTAATTTCTTTCTCTTTTTTTTTTTTATTAGGACACTCATCATATAGGATTATGTTGTTGTTAGGTGCTGTTGAGTTGGTATCTGACTCATAGCAACCCTATGTACAACAGGCAAAACACTGTTATCAGTGCTTCTCTGATGTTCGTAGAGTTTTCAATGGCAGATTGGTTTTTAGGAGTGGATTGCCGGGTCCTTCTCCCATACAGGATTAAGGTCCACCTTAATCATCTCATGTCAACTCTATTTCTCTTTAAACACTATCTCCAAATACAGTCACATTTTGAGGAAGTCAAGCTTCAATTTATAACTTTGGGGAGACACAACACAGGCCATACACTGGGGTGATAAACTTTTGATGTTCCACACTTTTCTACTGTCATATCCTTTAACGGACATTATTTATAAAAGTTAACATTTGCTATATTTTAAAATTGAATATATTTGGCATCTATTCCTCCATCCATCCTTGCTAGTGCTTCTCAGTCCCTAGAAAAGAACAAGTGTATTTCTTGTAGCTTTCTTTTCTGTGTCTTACCTCCCTCTTTGGAAGACATACTCTGGGATCTTCCATTCGTGTATATTCTCTGTCAACTTTACAATATAGGTGAGGAGGATTTAATTCTCTTATGTGCCTTTCATGCAGTTTTACCCTCCCTCAATCTCCTAATGAAGTTGTTGTTGTTAGGTGCTGTTGAGTTGGTATCCGACTCATAGCAACCCTGTGTACAACAGGCGAAACACTATTGTCAGTGCTTCTCTGCTATTCATAGGGTTTTCAATGGTGGATTGATTTTTGGGAGCAGGTTGCCTGGTCCATCTCCCAAGCCTACAGCACCAGGTATTCCCAGGTGGTCTCCCATCCAAGCACTAACCAGGCCTGACCCAGCTTAGTTTCCAAGATCTGATGGGATCGGATGCCACATTGCTACGGCTGAAGGCGATGAAGTTGTGGCACAACATAAAGACTTAAGTCAATATTCAATATTTGTATTACATGATTGCACGTGTTCTTCATACCTGGATCTAGTAAGACAATATTGTCACTTCTTGTGCTTTTTTTTTTCTGGAGTTAATAAATGCCTTTTTAATAAAAGAAATAAGTATCCTTCCTGGAGTTCTAGCCTTGTTCCAGTGCCCCCCACCCCCTAGCTCCCCAGATGGCTTCTTACACCTGCCACAGGCTCATCTTGGAGACTCTTTCCACCCACTGCTCTATGTTGGCATCTCTGTTTCCTGGAGCCAGATCTAATCAGATTTCCATTTCTGTAACAATATTTGTCATAAACCACTGAAAAGGAAGAACGGGTTATTTTGGCTCATTGTTTCAGAGGTTTCAGTCCATTGCCGGCTGGCTCCATTTCTTTCAAGCAGAAACATGATGGTGGAGGAAAGATGCTCATCCCATGGTGGCCAGGAAGCAGAGAGTGAGAAAAGGACTAGAAGCAAGGAATATCTTTCCAGGGCACACCCCCAGTGACCTCCTGCCTCCAACAAGGCCCTACTTCCTAGTTCCACCATCTTCCAATAATGCCATCAAATTATGAACCCCACCGTGGATTAATCCACCAATGAAGTTGGAGGCCCCATGATTCAAAAGCCCATCAGAGGGCAACCAATCCTTCAGCACATGAGTCTTTGGGGGACATTTCATATCCAAACTACAACCCCGTACCTGGACTCTGCATTGCTTTCCTCCCCCAACCCTCACAGCACCCCTCAGCCACACTGAGGGTGGGCTTTTTCTGCTGGATTGTGGCCATTATCCCTCATTCAAGAGACTACAACTTGGTTTCCCGAACCTGATTCATCTCTTTTATCTGCCATTGCTCTGCCTCCCATTCACTTTGTTCTTTGGATGGACCCTGAAACAACAAAAAACCAAACCAAAACAAAACTCTGATGTCATTTTAAAGGGGTTTCAAAGGACAGCAGATAAACGTGTGTCCTCTATTTGCCCTGTTCAAGTTATACCTTCCGTTTTAACCCTCAAGTTTGAGATGTGGTTCCTGAATCAACTCCAGGCAGAGGTTTTCCTGCAAACCTCACCACAATAATTGCTCCCTTCCTTTGTGTCTGTTTGTGATAAAAGTGTTGAATCTGTCAATGAGTTATGTGGCTCTGTATAATAAATTTGTGTCTATAAAGCTGCCTAGACCCCCATTCCTTCTTTTTAAAATTAACTTTGAATTTTAGCACAGTTTTAGACTTATATAAAAATTGCAAAGACAACAGAAAGAGTTCTCCACCTCCAGTTACCCCTACTATTAACATCTAATATCTAGTGCTGTGTATCTATCACAAGGAATGAATCAGTACTGGCACATCATGATTAACTAAAGTCCATAATTGTTTTTATTCCTTACTTTTACTTACTGTCCTTTTGCTGTCCCAGGATCCCAACCAGGATACTTACATCACTTTGAGTCATCAGGTCTTTTCTTGGCCAGAACAGTTGACCCCCACTGTTTAGGAAGTGAATCCAGACACACTTCTGGCAATAAGGAAGATGCATTCCAGAGATACAGTGACAAGTTTCATTGCTAGAAAGCTCACAGCCAGAGATAGAAATAGTGCCAAGAGGAAGAAGAGGTGTCTTCGAGTAGAAACTCAAACATTTTAGGAGCACAAGAGTGGAGGACAGGATTTAGAGTAAGATTAAGGAAGAAGAAACAGGAGCCAGCCAGGCACAAGGATACCTGCTGGTGGGTGTACTGTGGGTGAATTGGTATTTTGTCATTGATACCACTTTATAGAAGTTTTGTTAGTTAAGAACAGACTAAGCTGCTGTAACAGACCCCAAAATATGGCTGCCTTCATAAATACAAAGCTTTTTATTTCTCGTATTTGACACTGCAGAGGTAGGTGGCCAGTCCAGAGGGGGAAGGAAGCCCTGTTCCACAAAGACATCCAGAGACCTCAGCATCCAGGGCAGCTCTACCATGCTGGCTTGTGGGGTTCACCTCAGGGCCAAGGAAGGCAGCAGGTAAAAAGTGAGTAGGAAAAAGAAGGACCCTCCTGGGGGCAGAAAGGAGCTTGGGGTTCTCAGTTGATATGCAGAGCTGGCTTACTCCAGTGGAGGGACAAGCTCCCCAAGGCATCCTGTTTCCCAGAGCCCAAGGCACGCAGACCTTCTTGCTTACAGGGATTGAATAAAATGGTGTGGTTATCTATGTCAACAAAGCCTGGTTTTGCAGAAGAGAGAGGAGAGTAATTACAGAATCTAGGTCTGGGGATTTAGCTCAGTTGGTGGAGTGCCACTCTGCAGTCTCTGAGGTCACAGGTTCAATTCCCATCACCGCCAAAATGGGAGAAGGATGTGGCAATCCACTCCTGAGGCAATCCTGACACAATCAGCCACTGAAAACCCTCTGAGGGTCCCTATGAGTAGGACACAACCTGATAGCACCTAACAACAACAACAACAACAGGTCTGGGGATGTAGCTCAGTGGTATAACACTTGTCTGCCATGTGTGATGGCCTGGTTTCCATCCCCAGCACTCAATAAAAAAGAAAAGAAAAGAGAAGAATCTAGCAAGCTGTCATCAAGGAATTTTCTAGCTAAAGGAAACCAGTGGAGATTCCAGAAAAGTAAAGACCCTTTTTGTAAAATCTATTGCCCACCCCTGCAAGATGTCGCCCTCACCTGGAATTCTAGACCCCGCACAAGCATCCACACCTGCACTCGGTACTGTGGGGTTTGTTCCAGGCACTGCTTCATGGCATGTCTTGTGGAATACTTTGGGAGACACACTGTGTTCTGCAGGAATCCTGAGCCCCTTAAGGGACACCCTGTTTTCCCCCACCTTCAGACCCACAGAGGCCTCCTCCCTGCCGCCAGGCTAGCTCTGCACTCCTTCAGAGAAGCATCCTCTGCCATTCTATCTTTCATCATTTACCTGAAGAAAAAGGCTTTTAAAAATTTTTTTTACTACATTATTTTCAAAAATGCACCGGCATCCAGGGCCTGGCTTTAATGAGCACTAGGAAGAGGTGTTGCTGCTGGTGTTGTACCCAGCAGCTTGACTCCAGAAAAATGCTCCAAGACACAAATGGATCGGGAGCAGAAGGAAGCTTTAATAGGCCAGCTGCCCTTAGCCCCAGGAGTGGATTTAGAGGGAACAGCAGCTCAGGTCTGGTCAGTTCAGGTTTTATAGGGCATTTTAAGGGGTGGGGGAGTACAATGTAAGTTTCCATTTTCCAGAGCTCAGTCC